>CABFWB010001977.1:65226-129698 GCA_902151455.1 Timema bartmani
AGCTTAGCTTAGCAATGAGTGTGAAACCAAACTGACAAAGTCTTAGCACAGCACAGCTTAGCTTAGCAATGAGTGTGAAACCAAACTGACAAAGTCTTAGCACAGCACAGCTTAGCTTAGCAATGAGTGTGAAACCAAACTGACAAAGTCTTAGCACAGCACAGCATAGCTTAGCTGAGCTTAGCATTCTATATGTATCGGCCTTAAGGCATAGTTTTGAATGTTAGAGTCTTTGCTCTATTTTTCTATGTTCATAAGAATTAGTTTAATATGTCAAAGTTTCTGGCTTTTTTTCTATGTCCATAAGAGATGATATTAAATACCTGGGTAATATTCTGACGTCCTATACTGTATGGCCATGTTTGGGCTAGTTTAAATCTTTATATCCAATATTTGTGGAAATTAGATTATCTAGAGTTTTGTTCCATGACCTAGTTGGGTCTTTGACTGATACCAGTCTCTTATCTTTCTATTGGTGTACCTTCCTACGGTGCTCAACTCACGAGTATGCTATTAGTATAGAGTAGTGGCCAGCGAGGTATTGTTTATTTAGTCCGGCCCCCTTCAAGCACCGTTTGAATTAGTTAATGTTTAACTGTTTGCTGGTGTTATTGTCTGTGTTCAGACTTGTGTGAATATTTAAATATACTATTGAAAGACCAGGCAGTACTAAAGAGGAATAGACTGGCCATAGTATTTTACAGCCTAGATTCCTGGTAGTTTGCCATTAACTATTTATAACCCTATAATTCCTCTTAAAGGAACTTAACCTTTGTGTCTCGTAACTCAATATGGAGCTAACTCATGCTAGCTAGCTCATTTAACTACAAACTACTAAGCTAGGACTTTCTAGAATTAGGTATTATCAACTATTATTCTTGTATATGCTCATTAGAATAAAGTTTAATAGCCACAAAGCAGGAGTGGTGTTATGTATTGTTGCTTAACCTTAAATTAATAATTGCTTCTAATTTAAATTGCCGTTGTGTTGAGGCAGAGGCACCTTAGTAGTAGAAAGTGTGTTAGTTCTAATTTAATGGGTTACACCCTTTTATAATATAGACACAACCATACTTGTGTTGATTGTAGGTCTAGCCAAGGTGTTTCACACCTAACTTCCCTATTGGGATAACGATGTCTAAAGTAACTGATTTAATTTCCTATAGTAAATAATGGAATGTTTTGGATAAGATCTCGTCTAACCATATGTGATTGTTTCATCTTGTTTGAATTTAAATAAACTGATTTGTTAAACTTATGCTTGTTCCTTCCTATCCTTCATTGAATATATTTGTAAAACATATTCGTTACTTCTTCTATTAGATAGGAGAAGTGGCGATACAGTTACAATTACATATCTCAATAAATCTAGATCTTAACTAAATAAGGCTATATATAAAATATTATTTTCACATGTAATAATAACTTCATCATAAAATGTTGCTAGTACACGCACGTGACTGCCTGGTGCCTGAGTACAAGATAGTAGAATATAGCATCCACAAATAACTGACAACCGCATATTTAGAACAGAACAATAAAGGCAAATATTGAGCTGGTCAGTATCCAAACACGGGACATCCTGTGAGAATATTTAGTACACAATAATAAAGTGGTGCCCTAAGACAGGGATATCATTTAATCAGTGTCATACAGACAGTCTCATAAAAAAAACTGATCACGATACATAGTTGAACGAAAACACACCAGATACAGACAGTTTTCAACAAACAAACCATCAGAAAACTTCATAACGTCGACCAACTAAAGAAACATGTTCCACACTCTATTTGAATGCTGCAAACAATGAAAAACCAAATCTGCCAGGCCCCACCAACATTTTTCCGAGATTAAAAAAATTCTTTCTTTCTTTTTATTCTATAAAATAATTTAGAAAAAATGTGGCTATGAAGTGGAACAACATTCTCTAACCAATGTGAATTATTGGCTTCGTTATACAGTATTCAAGTCAAGATTATTCATTACTTGCTCCAAATGCCACGTGATGACTGTACCAGCAATAGAGTGACCGAATATAGAATCTGAGCAGAGCCAGGTCTGACCAGCCCTGTCAGAGAAGCCACACCCAGTATGAGATGTCTCTCTATGTCAATCCCCCTAAAATTCCGGTACCAGCTTTTCACCAGAAAATGGGGCCAGCCTGAACTGGCCCTCTATACCATAAAGTTGGTCTATATTTTGTTTTTTCGTCTGTGTGTCTGTGTTTTAGTATGTTTTAAGACCCAAGAAGTTAAGATGATGCGTGAAAATAATAATTAAAATGAATAAAGTAGATTCTTTTATTAAAAACTAGTTTTTCTTCATTAAAACAGAGAAAACCTGAAAATTAAATGGTTAGGAGCACATCAGCCTAATGCCTTTACACTTATGCAAGTGGATGGTAAGGAAAAATAACTTTTTGTAATGCTTGGTTTGGTAAACAATTGTGATTAACTGTGAGTGAAAAAAACAAAGCTTATTTTGTTTTTATTGTTTATTATTTGGTTGTGAGGGGTTGTGGACAACTGTAGGCTGTAAGGATTTTAAACATTTAAGTAAAAGAATTTAAATATATGGGGAATGGGGAATTCATTTGGAAAATGCATTTAAGTTTAAAAAAATTTGAACAGTAAATATTGCATCACATATGGTTTCTGCCGTCAAATTTCAGTCAAAAAACACAATGAACAGGTGTAAAAAAATAGGCATATATTGGGCAGATTTGTAGGATGCTTAAAATACTATGGTACTCATTAACTGGGAATATGAGACAGGCACGCCAAACTTTTGTATGAATAAGACATCATTTGGTAAGTTTAATTCAAAACCTGTATTATTTTATACTTTCTGTTTGTAGTTTGTTTAGTGATTTTGTGATTTTTTTAAAATGGGAAAATTTAAATGACTTTAATTTAATATGTTATCACGGGGTGAGAAAAAATTATTACCAGTAAGCTTTGACCTGGCCCCACCAAAAATAAAGAGCATGCTTCGCCACTGCTGGGAGGGGTGTAGAAGAAAGATATCAGACACCATGAAATACCACGGCAGCCCAGAGCTCAGTGTCTTATGTCTGTAAAGAAGAAACATGCTATAAGGTCCAACCAATAAAACTATATGGGGTAATTCTTTTCGGTACACAAGGGGCAAGTACCACAACAATAAGTATTGTGCTTATGACCAAATATGGTAAGTTTAACAGTCATAAGTATTTATTTAGATGTACAATTGAGCCAGGACAAAAAATAAAGTTGTAAGAGCTATATTTTATGACAGGTTATCAAACCAATAAAATGGGACCAATAACCAGAAGAAGCAGAGTAGGTATAGGATCAACCCATTGTCAAACTCAAGACCACCATGAATGTGGGCGAATAAGAAAGCGTATGAATTATTTGAAAAAAGTGGACTTTTTTTGACGTGACGCAAGTGATACTGTACTGAAATATCCAATATTTCGGATGAAACCAATTATAGATGAGAAAACTCAAGTAGATAAAACCCGCCATGATAAATAACGAAGAAGGACTCAAGGAAATGATGAAAGGAATAAGGTATGAACCAAGAGATTACATTGGAGAAAAGGTTAGTGACACCTAAAAACGTTTTAGTTATATCCAAAAAAGTGCTAGTAAAAATATTTGAAAATTCTTATAGGAAAATATAAAAGGTGCTACAAGTTGAAATACAGAAGATGAGATAATAATTTAATAAACTGAAGGGAACACATGCTATTCTGGAAGGCGGTGGGGAAAAAAATCTGTGGAATAAAACTGCCATGACAAGCAGAAGGGGGTAGATGATGTTAAAGGACGCCAAACCATTTAGAGAAGGAGTAAATCAGAACAAAAAGAATTATTTGTATTTTGAACGAGACCACAAAGAACAATCAGATCAAGATCGAATAATGCTTCATGGAAATAGAAATTAGAATTAAATTAGCTATGGGAGGACATATAACCAGCAATGGGCCAGACCAGACTCAGCATTTGGTAAACTGACAGGCACTTGGTATGAAAACCAACCAAATTCACAAGTAGCATGGAAGGTTGTACATGGGCAACAACACCTCTAGGGGTAACGTCAATGGTGATATATGAAGAGTTAAGCGGTTGAATACCCAAATTTGATAGATACACTGTATGAATTAAAACAGTCCAGTATAAAAATAAGGTACACAGGTTACACAAGGTTGTACAAGCTGCAATGCCAGAACATGTTAAATTAGATGTATTTATGTCAGGTCTTAAAGGAGAGGTTGCCCAATGGGCAGTTATGCGTGGCTATAGTTGAAATTTCTGTGGATATTCGCAAAGCCTTGTTGTCAAATTATTGGAATATTTACCACCAAGATTTGTTCCTTACACAGCATGTGTTCAATGGACTTTATGTTACAAAATACAGCTCCATGGGTGAATATTTACACCAAATAACATCCCAAGCACATTTTTGACTTGCAAAATAGAAGAAGAAATATACAGTATCATTTCCCAAAAAACATCAAAAATGTTTTAATAGCAGTAAATGTAAAAACCATCTCACACATGTGCTGGTTAGTGGAAGCCATAGATGAGTGCTACGTTGGGAAAACATATTCAGTGGACAAATGACCTAGCTTAGAAACCCAATGAATCGGGTGTAAGAAATTAGATTAAGGGGGGTCATGAACATCGAATTCATTGAAAATGAACTCAAGAGTTCAGACCACCTGTAAAAAATGTATCAGAGAAGAAGTAATTTCATTTTAATAATCATCAGTATGGCTTGGAAGCCAGATAGCAACAATCAGAATATAGGAAAATTAACGGTACGAGGGCAGAGGGTATGCAAAGTCAAACACCTCAGCTCAACCTGTGATAGAGAGCTAAATATAATGGATGGCCGCTGAGGGTAGAGGGAGGGTCAACCCTAGGCACAGCCTCCACGAATGGGACATGTGAAGGATGTCCATGCCAAAGTCCATCATCTTCAAGAAGAGGAGGAAATTATGGAAACGCTAGAATGGGGTGGAACCCTTGATCCTACTACAAGGGCCTGGACGCCGAAAAAGATCAAAAACATCTGAGAGATCCTGGTGGGATTAAGGACATAAAATGACGGAACGAAGCAGAGTAAAATAAAGCCAAAAAATGAATTGGAAGGATAAAATTAAAATAGAAGATATAGATTGCATGGAAATTTTGATAACTATAGGTAATTTAAAAGCTACTTTTGATATTAATATGATTTTACAAAAATACTGAAGAATTGAAGTGAAATAAATTGTATTATTAATGGTTTTCATTTGTCAAGGGAAAAAGATAAAAAATTAATCACATTGTACTATATAATGAGTGATATGTAATAATCTGTGAGACAGTTACATTTTGTAAACAGTGACAGTAATTGGAAAAATTAATAAAAAAAATTGTTTGTAAAAGGAGCAATGAAAGAAAAACGAGCACAATCAAAATATTGGTAAATAATTTTTTCCATAACTGTAATGAGATAATTCTCCAATAGGGGAGGGGCGAGCAAGCAGGGGGTACTGTAATGTTACATATTTTTTAGGAACATTTCCTATTTCTTAGAACTGTCATCCCCAATCATATATATGTCAGTTCTCAATATGTGTTATTTTCACCACTCAGGACAAGAAGTTTGTCAGTCACAGAAACAATATCAGTCCTGTTAGTAGTTGTTTATTGCCCTGGCATAAAAAATCCAACCACGAAAAAAATTGCTCTAAGAATAACATACCCCTATCACCAGGCAATATTTGTTTTTAAGTGAAAGTGAAGTTTTGGCACAATTATTTTTAATGGAGAAATTGTACTTGGGCCGGCGCCTTATTGGTGATCCTTTATTGAGGGCTGCGGGGTTAGCAAACAGCCCCATGACTCCAATCAAATAGAAAATTTGCTTTCTGGTAGTCATTTGGTACAGATATGCATCTGGCTTCAATTTTGGTAGATTACCAGAATGGATGTGTGACAGACACACCAAATCAATTGTGGTGGTCAGGAATAATGAATCTGTTTGAACTAAAACCATATATGATTCTTACCTACAAGTAATATGTTCGTAAATATTTATGCAATAATGGAAAGTATCTACATCATTTGTTTGATATAAATAAGACAAAGGCATATACAGTTATTTAAGTAATTTTAATTGAAGACTTTATGCCCCCAAAATCATGGAAATATGATCTAAAATTGAAAACTGCTCAAAATATGAACTTATTTGCAAAATAAAATGTGGAATCAGTGTATCATTAAAAACAATTATAATTAATTTAGTATCAAATTGAAGGTGAAACTAAAAATATGATCTGGCATCAACATGGTAGCTCTAATAATTACAAATGAATGTTAAAACTTATATTTTTATAATGAATTCTGTACTTTAGTAAGCCACTTCTTCATTGTGTGGGATAATAGACTCAGTTAAAACTAAATCCTAATATCCATCAACTATTAAAAAAATTCAATGTGTAATAGTTTACTATAGATCAATATGAAGAATTTTTACACATGAGAAGGTATAGTGGAGAATTCAAGTCTTAAGGATGAATAAAAAGTATCAGTGGAACAACAACAGATCTTCAGCTCCAACTGCTTGTTAAATATCTCAAATGAATTAAATATTGTGATTAGCGCTTTTCTGGTGTAATGTTGGCAACTGTGTTATGTGCAAACAGGGTAGATAAGATCATGTATGCAGTTTGGCAGCATGGTGTGAGCGCTAAAAATATTGGTTACAATTGAAGCCCTAATGCACATGTGCACAACAGAATTATATAGCTCTTACGGAGATTTAACTCTCCCCCTTATCACAACTCTTGAAAGTAGAGACATTCGAGCTAATCCAAGCAAATTAGGAGGTTTGTGACCCTCATGAGTCCAGTCACTAATCAGTTGAGATTCGAGAGTAGGTAACCAAGCAAAGTGAATGAACCATTTTTAGTAACTCTCTTTCTTTGGATTGGTAATTTGGGAGTGGAGTTTTAAATAAACATATAAAGCTATTTTTGTTAAACCTTGTGTCGCCCTGAATAGGTCATAATTAGATAATAATAATTTTAGCACCGCGTCTTATTACCCGTTCGGGTTATACGCTTAAGTACTAATTACGCTAGTGGATTAGGAATTGGGAGGGTTGAATTTAGAGGAAGTGAAAACCCGACCGAGATTCGAACCTCGATCTCCCCGTCCTCGGCAGTCGAGCTCAACACGACTAGCGCGTTAGCCAACTACGCCGAGGCGGGTAATAGGTCATAATTATTTATACTATAAAGTGAATATTAATTTATTGAAAGTGTAACTAGACATAATATCATTGCCTTTTTTGTTTGTAATATTTCTTTAATGATGAGTACACTGCAATATATTATAGATTGTAATAAATAGTTTATAAGGATAATATAAAAAAATTAAAAGGCTATCATCTGAAAAACCAAATTTAATTGAACAGATTTGCAAAACAATTTTTTTATCACAAACGTAAATTCTAAGTTAACAATCACTAAAAATATTATTGACTATGTGGCTGTAATTCAATCAATTCTTTGTAGTGTTTAGTCGAATAAATAAGAGCAAGTAACGTCGAATTATTGTAACAGTGAACACAAAATAAGAACTTATATACAAGATGGTGGGCAAAACATAATAGTTAAGAAGATTACAATGAGAGTGCGGCAGTGTACAGCCTAGGTATTTAGGCACAACTTATTATATTCTTACATAATGTTTAGCTCGGTTGCTGTTTTGTAAAGAGCTAAATACATGGAAAAACCATGGAAAATCAGAATATTTAATATAAGTGAGAAAAATTAAAAGCATAAAAATATTTTTTTTAACTAAATTGCCATTGCTGTCATTGTTAGGTCAGGTAAACTTAATTACAATTTGTTTGAAAGGGTTTAATTAATTGTCACCAGGGTGAGTAAAACCTTTATAAAGAATGTGCTGATAAATGGATACAAAACCACTCATTATTTTGTAGCTTTAGTGATGCAAGATGAGTCTCAATTAGGCACTGAATTAAATGGAATAGATAGAATTAGCTATAAGTCTAGTTTTTTTGAGTCACAATTGTGATTTCCCTTAATCATTGTTGCAGGTTTAGCTGTATGGTAAATAAAAACTAACCTGGTATTTTCCAGAAGATAAATCTTGATTTGTCTTGGAGCTTGCAAAGATTGGTGGCCCAGGGAATGAGTCCGATGTGAGGAATACACAACTTCCTACAAAGTAGTCTTCTCCTTTCCACACCATTTTACGATACTGGAGTAGTAAAATATATTAACATGTGAAAGATATTTAAAAATGTTCAATTACCTACATTCTAAAAGTAGTAATTACTAAGTACCTCATTGTTTACATTTTGGGGACATAGCGGTTCAAATATGTGTGGAGTTTCATATTTCATAGTTTTAAATAATATTTCACAATTGGAGCAGTCCCATATGGTTGCTATGTGGCTTATATTGATATCTTCAAAACGACTCTGTTCCTCATGATATCTGAAACAGTTTGATACATTTTATATTAATAAGAGTATGAAAAACATTGTTTCTTCAATACCAATACCTGACTTTACAACTTTAGGAGTACACATTATTATTAATTTAACTCTCACTAATCACTACTTATCTATATGTTATGGATAGTGTGCGAAATCTGAATGATGTCGAAATTAGCCGGGAGATATCAGCAATAGCCAGGTCCAGAGGATCAAGTCAGAAATATAAAGTAATTTATCTCATTTATGACATTATCTGGATAATATCGACACTAGCCAGCAAGATTTGGATAACATGGAATTATATTTTTTTTAAATAAGCATGTTTTAATACAAATTTGATTTTGAAACAATATTTCAAAATTGGACAATAAATTGGATCATAGTAGTGCACTAACATTCAAACTGCCTAATTTTATCTTTTATTTTCCACTAACCTAACCTAACATAGCTTAATCTAGCCTAGCTTAAGCTAATCTAACAAACCCTAAACTCACCTAACCTAATCTTAGTTAACATCACCAACCTAACTAACATAGCCTCAACCATAGACACTGCCACTATCCAAGTGTGGGTGGATAATGTCAATTTTATATGGATAAGCTTCGAAAAATATTAGTCAATCAGCTATCAGTCAACATTATCTACATATTTTGGATAATGTCAAATTTATCTGGATGATAATGGTTTTATCCGGGTTCAGATTTTACCCGTAGCATAAACATATATTAAAACTCTAAGGCCTTTCTTTAAATTCGGAATTTTTGTAGTTTCTATCTCTTTATGGGTAGTATAACCAATATAAAGACCAAATAATACATTTTTAGAATTTTAGTTTATCTGCCTGACTGTTTTTNCGGGTCTTCTTCTGTTGCACACCTTATTTTTCTGGGAGCAGAGTAAGCTATATAGCGCCATGCTATCTTATCAGCAAGAGAAGGAGTGTTAAAAAAAACTAGGTGTAAGTAGTAAACATAAGTCGTGGCTGCTTGGTGCATTTACAAACTTAAACCCTTGTTTATTTGGGCATCTTCGGAAACACATAAAGCATTGGTCTATATTTGGTTTCATTTACTGCCTATGGTTTGGTACTAAGCCAACAGAAGAATTTTTTTGGTGTGATAGGGAGTGTTTCTTTAAATTTACTTAATTTTGTCTTTTAGTTAGCAAATTTGAGCTAGCTAATTTGTCTTTTAGTTAGCAAGTTTGAACTACTTATTTTGATGTTCATTGAAACAATGCCTCCATGTAAGACTGTATTTGCGTCTTAAATTTAGCTACTATTTCAGATTTTTTTTATGGTTTTGCATGTAAATCCATTTCATTTAGTTTTGGGTCTAAAACCTTAAATCTAAACTATTTACATTTTGTGTTCATTGCAACAATACCACCACATAGGTGAGTCAATCTTGATACAAGTAATACAAAAATTTGAACTAATTCTTTTGGTGTTCATTTACATAAAGCCTCCATGTAAGAGAGCCGATCTTGATTAAAAGACTTCAAACATCTTAACCATTTCTTTTGTCTTTCATTGCAGCAATGCATGCGCTTAAGTGAGCAAATCTTGATGTAAGGACTGCCAAAATTTAAATCATTTATTTTGGTTCCATACTTAAGTTAGTTGTTAATGTGTGGCGTAGTCAACATATAAAACATTTTCCTTGCTTCATACAGATCTGAAATTGTGTTTTTGGTAGTTTAGATGATTTGTCGGAAAAATAATAACTTGCCTGACTTAAACTAAAATAATTAATTTACCCAAATTAAATGGGGGTGAGGTTGCAGGCAAATTTTAGTATTACATGAAAAGAACATAAGCTAGCTTTAACCATTAAATACTTAGCTTTATATTAAAACTACTCCGTTTTAGTTGAACATTGCTAACAACTCATAATTTTCTTTGCATCATAGACTCAGGTCTAACGTTAATCAACATTTTTTCACTAAAAATAAGTATAGGCATAAGCTTAGCTACTTACAAGAGTGTTATTCATTCAATATTAAACAAATAGGACTTACTTTTGTCAGCAGTGCCCTAATGATTCACTTGAATTAACCACATTTAAGTAAAAAAAACACCAGACCTTGCCATTACTGAGAGTGGCCAGATTTGGGATTCTTAGATCTGTATTATTCTTTTGGGTTAATTTAATATGAATTAATCTAATTTGTGTCCAAACTACTCTTTCAAAACTGGTAATGTATCATTGTAACAAATAAAAAGATACTTCAACATAAAAAGATTAATTAGTGCAGGTTTTATGCAACACATGTTTTATAACTTACAATGTGGCTGTCTGCCATGACTGATGACACTGCTCAAACTAGACAGTGTTGTTAACTACATAAGTCAAATGTGATTCTGTTACAGGTAGGTTAACTTTTAGCAATGAGACAGCTAAAAACAGTCGTAGTCATTTGTTTTCACAAATAATTTTTAATTTAAAAAAAAAAAAAATTTAGGTTAATATAAATATATTTTGATTTATGTAGATTAAGCTTAAACTATGGGTAATTTAACTACGTTTTCATTAAGAACTTAAGATATTCTCTTGATGTAAAATAACATTTTTTCCCCCATAGTAATTTAATTTGGCTAATTACAATGAATGCTACTTAGGCTAAGCCAAATCTTTCCAATGTCAGAACAGATCAAGATATATATAATGTCCATATTAGGCCATATATGATTTTTCCACATGGGACTTAATAACATAGAAATGTTCTGTAAGACTTAAAGTAAATAAACACTTATATAACATTCTCATTTTGGTGTAACTATTTAATTGACAAAAGAAGTATATAACAATAATTAAAATTGACTTCATTAAACATATTCTTTATCCTTTCATTACTAGTGGGGTAGTGATGAGCAATACATGGAGCCTAACTAGTGGGTGACGCTTAGCCTCTCCTACTCAATCCTGATCTTACCATCAAGTGGTGTACCCCGGGATCTGAGTAACCTGGTTGGGGTTGGGTTGAACCCCAGCGACAACCAGGTCAGGTGCACACGAGAGGCAGGAGACTGGTCAGGATCAAAACTAACAAGCTTGGAACAGGGTCTGGCCAGTTGGCTCTCAGATGAGTGGGTTGGGAGTGAGAGGGTTGGTGATGATAAGCTAAGTCATCATCAGCACCCTTAGCCTTAGTTAGGGAAGGTTACCACCAAGAGAAGGTATACCTTAGGATTTATAAGCGGCTGCCCCACTACTCAGGTGTAGGCCACAACAGGCTTAGTAAGCCGGTGGACAAAACAAACCCATACTCAAGAAAACATGGGAAAAGGCTGGATTGGAAAAATTGTTGACAACCGTAAGCTAAGAATAAGGACTCTGAATATTGGAACAATAACTGAAAGAGTAGAAGAGATTGTGGATTTGATGGACGAGAGAAGAGTGGATATCTTGAGCCTGAGCGAGACCAAGTGGAGAGGGAGCGGCATGAGAAAAGTAAGGAATGGCTTCATTCTACATTTTATGGGGAATGATGAAGGGAGGAGAAACGGAGTTGGCTTCGTAGTGAGAGAAGGGCTGCAGGTGGAGGTAGTAGGGATGAACAATAGAATAATGAAGATGACAATAAGTGACAGAGGAAAAAAGGTGAAGGTGATACAAGTATATACCCCAGAAGTGTGGTTTCTTGCAGAAGAAAAAGACAAGTTTGCGGAAGACCTAGAAAGACATACGGGAAACGAGTGTCAGATAGTAATGGACGATCTGAATGCAATAGTAGGAAAAGAGAAAGAAGGGTTTGAGGAGGTGTTAGGGAATGAAGGATGAGGCGAGATTAACAATGAAGGTAGAAGACTGTTAGAGTTATGTGCTAGAAATAAAATTAAAGTGGTAAAAAGCTGGTATATGAATAAATGAAAAGGCAGACCTTAAATATCAAGGTAATAAATACCAAAGGTGTTCTTAGATAGTAGCCACAGGTTATTGGTTGGCGGACATAAAGGGATGGGAATGTAGTAGTAGTAAAGACAAGAAAGAAGAATAAGGGTGTGGAGAATACCTATACCTGAGAAAGGCAAAAAGTTTAATACCCAAGAATTAGATGCGAAGTGTAGAGGTAGAATGGGAAAGGTTTAAGAACAGCCTGGTGGGAGCAGCAGAGGAGGTATGTGAGAGCACAAGTAATCAGGTGAAGTGAAAGGAAACACTCTGGTGGAACAACAGAGTGAAGGAAGCAGTAGAGGAGAAGAATAAAGCATTCAGAAGGAGTAGAAAAAGGGATACCTATTTTAAAGAAAAGATATAGGAAGAGGTGTACAAATTATAGGAGGATAACGCTGATGTGCCACTGTACAAAAATATATGAGAAGATACTGGAAAAGAGAGTAAGAAATAAAATGAAAGGAAGGTGGAGAGAGGAACAGCATGGATTTAGGTAACAGGGGTCTACATATTTGTCATACAACAGCTGATTGAAAGAAGGTATGGATATGGAAAAGACTTGGTAATGGTATTTGGAGTGTGGAATGAAATTTAGCATGGCAAAGTGTGAAGTTATGGTAATGACAAGGAAGAGGGTAAGGCCTAATAAATCTATAAGGTTAGATGGAGTAGAGCTGAGGCAAGTACAGAACGTAAAATATCTTAAAAGTGTGGTTTAGGAGAAAGATGGAAGTAGAGAGGATTTAATGAGAATAGGACAGAAGGGAGAGTTGTTCTATAAGTCTGTAAGATACCTGCTATGGAGAAGGGAAGTCCCCTTTAAGTGTAAGGAAGTAGTGTACAGGGCGTACTTTGTACATATTGTCACACATGAAGAAGAAACATGTACATTGAATGTAAGAGAGACTAGGAAAGTGGAGGCCATGGGAATGAAGTTTGTTGAGGAGCGTGTTAGCTGTCACGAGGAGAAACACGATTAGGAATTGAGTTATTCGGGAAAGAGTAGAGGTACAGGGAAGGGAGTACATGAGATAGTAGAGGAAGCAAGACTGAGATGGTAAGGGCATGCAATGAGGATGAAAAAATAGAGGATAGCAAAGAAAATGTTGGAAAGGAAGTATGTAGGAAAAAGACCGCAAGGGAGGCCAAACAAGAGATAGGAGGAGTATAAAACAGAAAGTATTCAAGTGAGAGGAGAAGAATGGAAGAAATTAAAGGAGGAAGAGTAGTGGAAGATTAAAATATGATGGAGGCATTTTACTAAACTTACTCGGCCACAGGCTGGAAACAGTTGATGAAGATGATTTATCCTTTCATTAACTACACATGTAACACTTTATAACCAATAAAAATAATTTGTTGTTTGCCAAAGATGTTAATCTGGTGTTTGCAAATCGGAATCAGCTGTTGAAAATTGGAATCAGCTGAAAAAGCCTAAAGTAAAAACTAGATGATTTGAAATTCAGTGAATACTGGAACTCAGCAATGAAGAAAATTGTTTTGAGGTTGATGAAACATATACCTTTGACTTAACTACTTGCACTAGCTGTGAATTGCACTGACCATGCATAATCACTTTAAATTTGAATATAGCAAAGAAGCATATTGGCAAAAATTATAAGGATTTTATGGCAATTCTTAAACTGGTATGCTGCCTCTCGCTCGACAATGCAAATCAGGAGTGTGGACGTTCTTATACATTCAGGGTGTCTTTTTGAAAATATACATTAACAATTCACTGTTGCTAAACAACAGATTTGTGATGCTGTCTTCATCAGGGTGCGGCAATAAACTATGAGATACCAAAAGCCCTTCTACACAGTGACAAAAATACCCATGCACATGCATATATATAATGTTTTATATTAACACAATCTTTTAAATACTCTGAATCCTTGAGATACTCCTCAATATATACAGGAAGAAGTTACAATTTTTTTTTTGGTTGGACGATAAAACAAAATAAACACATTGTGAACAAGAAATTAAAATATTATTTCTCATTTTTTTAAATGGATGTTTCACAGTTGTAATTGGTTCATCCAACAATGCAATTTTTTTCCCCAGGATTTTTAATCAGTTTCACTTGAGTTATTTTATCTTAAGAGCCCTTTTTCTCTTTTCAAAAGTTGCATGAGATGCTGCAGCCCTCCTTACTAGTTATATTCAATGTGCATGGGTATTTTTGTCACTATATTATATATATATACATATATATATACTGAAAGGAGATTTAAAATAAAAAGTGTTTAAAATGTATTATATTTCACCTTATTTGAAAGCTACATTATACTATCAAAATGACAAGTATAGGTAATTTTTAGTTATGATATTCTTAGTATTGGAAATATTAACTTTTTAAGCCTGGAAAATGTGGCAATTCCTTGCAAAAAACCTGGAGTTATCAAGGATTTTTTTTTTTGCTAGGATTGAGTCGCACCTTTGAGTGACTTTTTTACTATAGCTATCCTAAACTCAATCATATGTCATTTTCAAAACTTACATCATTTAACTAGTTCCCCTAAGCAACCAAAAAAAAGCTCTAGAGGCATTTAATATTCATACATTTTCTTTGACTCTAATGGTTAGTGGGCGGTGCCCGCTTATTCTTGAAATTACCTTCTGGTTATGACATTGATTGTATGAGGCCTCCAAATTAAACTTATGAGTGTGCCACTGCTTTTATCAATAAATGAAACATGTTTTTACTTACTTATTATAATTTATTAGGTTTACTCACTTTTGGCTGTAAAACAAACTATTTTCTTGGTCTTCTTTTGGCCATGTTTCTTTATAATCTACAAATACTTTGTTCTTTATGTTTTCTAAAGATATATCCTCACAGTATTCAGTTTGGAATAAAATATTTGTGGGAGAAACCTCACCTAAAATTGTTTGTTGCCCTCTTCTAGAAATAGAATGAAAACAAATAGATTATTTAAGTATTATTAAAATGGTAAAAAATCAACTTGCCAGATTTAGAGTAAACAAATTTTATTACGACTACACTACATCATAGTACACAGCCAACTGGCTGTCAAGTCACATTGAACCACATCATCATATGAAAACAATTACCAACACATCATATTTACAGAATAAACAATATTACACTTATATAATATATGTACCGTATTTACCCGAATATAAGACAACTCGAAAATAAGACGACACCTATTTTGAGAACTTGAAATTAGGGGAAAATCTTTTTAATAATTATTAGAGTAGTCAATATTCAGTCACTAACAATAGAAATTTAAATAATACTATCACATCAATATTATTCATATACTGTACATTGATTAAATTTTTATTGCTGCAATGCATATTTTATTCTGAGTAACATCATTATCACTTTGATCATTCTGCAATGAAATAAACTAAATTTGAAAATCAAAGTCTTGGAAAGAATACGTTTTAGAACACACAACTCATAATATGGCAAGCCTCGCCATGCTAATTTATCAACAACTAGTGAAGTCGTGAAGTTGTTAAAAAGTATCGCTGTATCGGGTTTGCTGTAGTACTTCATAGCGATATATCGATAGTAACTATTCGATATATTTTCCCGGACGCTTTGTGAAATATCGTGAATGATAAGGTGTAATTATATTTGCGTGTTTAGAATGTTATGAAAATGCATTCATTGTATATGACTAGTTACTTCCTCTTTTATTTTCCGCGTGGGTGTTAAAACTATACATTGCGTTAGTTGTAATGTTTAGGTACGCCATCTTGTCGACTATTTTTACAAATGGATCGAAGATAACAACTGCGATTTAGATGGTGGAACAATAATAGTCGATAGGGATAGGTTAGAAATCAACTGGTGACAATGCAGCATTCCTTCGGTAAATCACATGAAAGTATTGGGTTTCTTTTAGGCCTACAACCGAGTGGAAAACACAATTTACAATTATTATTTTTGTTATAAGATTCTTTTTCTGTATTTAGTCGTTGCTTTACCATCATTTTAACTATTTCAAGTTTCTATTATATTTATTGAGCTATGAAAGTGGCCAACATGGACGTCCTTAGCACAATACATCGTAATTGCCGAAAACAACACACATAAAATATTTAAATATGTGAATATCTGCTAAAACGAAAAAAAATGCTGGTTTGTGTTAGAATTTAAACAAGAACATGCCTTTTCTTTGTAAAATAAACGTATATCGGTATGATACAACATAAAAATGTTGACCTTATACCAACATTTTTCTTCATGCGCGAATATAAGACGACCCCCAACTTTTCGAGGTCGAAAACTGAAAATAAGCCTCGTCTTATATTCGGGTAGATACGGTATATAAATTGGTAGTTAGAGTACACAAGATCTCTCCTCTAAAATAATAATTAATTTAATAGGCCAGTTTAATAGGCCCTAAAAAATTATAGGGTTAATATTTAACTATCCACACTTTTAGCTATACAATTTATTTGAAAAACAATGTATTTATACAGTTCAACTATAAATTGCATCAATAACAACCAAAAAACAAATACTGTGGTATCCTTAATATCTATATTTATTTTTATATATCTAGTCTTTTAGGTTTTTTTTTACTATCTTACCTTCTCTGGAATTTAGTTTAGGAGAAGTAAGTTCGGGTAAGGTTGGTTATGTAGGTGAATTTGCTTGAGGATAGGTTTGATGTAGTGTAGGACTAATCTCTGAGGTTGCGTATTGATGTTCGAGGAATATGTGCATTTATGCTGGGCACCGGATTATGGAAGAATTGAAGTGGATTCAATGACTTAATAAAGCTTTTCCTATTTCTTCTAATTTCCCTTCCATCACTTTATTTCACAATAAAAAAATATGGGTATGAAATGATTACTTGACTTTGTTCACAAACTTTGTCTCTTTGCATCATAACTGATTCTTGAGGTTGTAAATCAAGTCAATATTTAGCACCCTTATCGTACCACAGACCTGTCTTATTGGTTTTTGTTTAAGTTTAACTTGGAGATTGACATCAAAATGTTTTGTTTGAGCATGTTAGATGAGGTAGGTATTTTACTTTAATCTAGTCAGTTATAGTTAAATAGTCATTTGATCTAAAGTCAAATAATTCCGAAGCTAATTTTTACCAATGCCTATAAGGGGATGGATAACTAATCATTACTTGTTTGACAATACTTTAACAACATTTTTCATATATTTGACATTTATGTACAAATTTTTTAATTTGTTTTGACATTTCTGGCCAAATTAGCATATGTTGTGACCTTAATTTACACTTTGCAGTCCTAAGTTGCTTTCTTGTATTAAGGTTAGCATGGCCTTATTTAACGAACTTGGTACATTTAGTTTATCATTAAAAATAGCAAATCACCTTCTACAGCAATTTTGTCTTACAAATTAAAATAAAATCTAACATTTGTGGAGCATTTGTATTTTATGATTAACCAACCCTTTATAAAAAAATTATTTAAGCAACCATAAATCTGGATATTTTTAATTTGGTACTTGATAATTTAAACAAGTTATCTTTGACACCTAGAATTAACTTTATAAATGCCTTTTTACAAACATTAAATAATGTTTGTGGTGGGTCTGAACATGGAAAAGTTTGCCCTAGGTTAGCTGTAGAAATTTGGCAAGGCCAAATGTACCTGTAATGGATGGCTAAAAGTTCTTTCTATCTGAGCATATCTTTGTCCAGTCTCAGTAAGAATTCTAGTTCCACATGAGATAGTGTCCATTTTGAAAGATAAAAACTCCAAGGCCATCCTTAGAGGCGTCACAGTATAACAGTAAGGGTTTGTAACTATCAAAGATTATTAATATCATTGCTTTGGTTAACTTAATTTTTAGGAGTTTGAGAAATACATTTTATTGGTAATATTTGATTATTTAGAAAACGCTTCCCCTGCCCACCCACTCCCCTTATTACAAACCACGCAACTTGGATTCCGGAAATATAACTACTGACAATGCACATGCACTGGAAATTCTACATTCACAGTGCGCGAGGAGAGAATTGAGCATCCAAGGTCAACAGATATAGATCTTTAGTGGTGTGTGGAAACTAGGCAGGGAGGATGAAGAAGCTTGCCTTTGTTTAGCTTTTAAATTGATGTGACGAATAGCCCTACATCATGAGACACTCATGCGCTGGCAACCATTATGTTGTGAAATATGATACTGAATTATTTTGGTCCTCATTACAGCTTCGATTACCTTCTCTTACATTATTTGAATCTACTTCTAGCACTTCACGTACCTGCCCATTTCAAAGTCCAAAATCGCATAGACTAGCAAAATGATTGAGTTGTTTTTAATTTTTTAATTTTAGCACCGCATCTTACTACCCGTTCGGGTTATACGCTCAAGTACTAATTACACTAGTGGATTAGGAATTGGGAAGGTTGAATTTAAAGGAAGAGAACCCGCATTTGCGTGGAGGGAGAGTGGAAAACCATTTAGTAAAAACCACCCCCAGTTCACCCGACCGAGATTCGAACCTCATCTCCCCGTCCTCGGTGGTCTGACTCAACACGATTCAGTTGTTAACATTTCGAACATACCTTTCTAAATGCTGGACAAGCTCTGGGCTTGTGTGTTTACCAAAGTTTTTTTTTTTACACTCATAACGTTGAGCACTTTGCTTTTCCACTAGACCTATTATTATTGGGTCTTTTAACAGCTTTGACACTTTTATTATGCACTTTCACTTCTTCCACACTTCTTTTCTGAAAGGCTTTCACCTGTAACCTGTGACTTCAGCAGCTCTGCACAATTGGCAGCTTTCTTCAAGGTTAGGTCAAGCTTTCAAAGAATGAGTTCTTGAAGATTCTTATCGTGAATCCCTAGAAAGATTCTGTCCCAGATGATCAAGTCCTCTTCCTTGAACTCACATGTAGATGCAGTTGTTTGTAGTTCCATTATGAAGCTGTCGAATGTCTGGCCTTCCTTATGACGGGCATAGAAGAATTTATCTCCTTCAAAAATTACATTTTAGTGGTTGGATGTAGGTCTTAAATTTTTTCAAGACAGTTTAAAGTCTATCTTTAACTTCTCCCAGTGCATACTCAAATGTGTTGTAGACATTAAGTTAGTTTTAACCAATCAAATTTAGTATGGTGGTTATATTAGTAGTTTAACTCTTATTTGTCCTACTGCTTCAATTAACAGCGTGTTTATTTGTTAGTACTTAATCCAATTTTTAGCTACGTTGCTGGTCAGCTCCAAAGGTAAAGGTTGATGGAAAATTGAGTTAATCATGTTTCTTTCTTCTTGAAGACTTCAGTCTACTTAATACATGCAAACGTCAGTGACGCTATACTGAACAACATAGAACACAGCCAACTGTCCTCACCTAATTTCTCAGGTACGGCCATAGTCGAAATTTTAAGAACAAAATATATATGGCTATTTACAAATAAACAATATCAAAATTAGGGTACAAGTACAAATTAGGGGGCACTGTTACCGTAAAAAGCACTTCAGATAGCTTCTAGAGGTGTTTAATATTTAGAATTGTTTTAGCCTTCGGCAGTTCGGGGCTTATGTTGCCATAAAAAAGAACACTTCAGATAGCTTCTAGAGGTGTTTAATATTCAGAATTGTTTTAGCCTTCGGCAGTTCCAGTTTATGTTACCATAAAAAATAACACTTCAGAAAGCTTCTAGGGGTTCTAATATTTAGAATTTTTCCTTTACCTTCAGCAGTTAGGTGGTTATGTTACCATAAAAAAACACTTTAGAGAGCTTCTAGAGGGCTTTAATAATTTGAATTTTCCCTAACCTTTGGCAGTTAGGGGGCTATGTTGCCATAAAAAAAACTTCAGATAGCTTATAGAAGTATTTAATATTTAGAATATTTCCTTGCCTTCAGCAGTTAGGGGGTTATGTTATTATAAAAAAAACCTTTAGAGAGCTTCTAGAGGCGTTTAAATATATGTATTTTTTCTAGCTTCCGGCAGTTAGGGGGTCATGTTACCATAAAAAACACTTTAGAGAGCTTCTAGAGATGTTTAATAATTATAATTTTTCCTAGCCTTTGGCAGTTAGGGGGTTATGTTGCTATAAAAAGCACTTCAGATAGCTTCTAGATATGTTAATACCCAGAATTTTTCCTTGCCTTCGGCAGTTAGGGGGTCATGTTACCATAAAAAAAAACTTTAGAAAGCTTCAAGAGGTGTTTAATATTTATAATTTGTCCTAGCCTCCGGCAGTTAGGGGGATATGTAACCATAAAAAAAACCTTAGAGAGCTTATAGAGGTATTTAATATTTAGAATTTGTCCTAGCCTCTGGTAGCTATAGAGCTTATAGAGGTATTTAATATTTAGAATTTGTCCTAGCCTCTGGTAGCTAGGGGCTTATGATGCCATAAAAACACTTCAGATAGTTTCTATCCAGAGTTGATTAAATATATAGATTTTCTCTAGCCTTCGGCAGCTAGGGGGTTATGTTTCATAAAAAAACACTTCAGACAGCTTCTAGAGTTGTTTAAATATATAGATTTTTCCTAGTCTTTGGCAGCTAGGGGGTTACGTTACCATAAAAAGAACTTTAGATAGTTTATAGAACTGTTTATCATTTAGAATCTTTTCTAGCCTCCAGCAATTGAGGAATGTGCCCCTGAAATTATTGGCATGCTACGACCTTGTTCTCAGGCCTCAGCGTTGACAGGATGATGTCATATTAAACCATATCATTGAATGATTACCATTACCAACATGACATATTTAGAGAATAAGCAATTCTACACTTATATTATATATGTATATAAATAGGTACTTAGAATATACAACAGGTATATTTAGACCCATTAATTATGCTGTATTGCTTTAAATCATAAACACACATTTTATGATACAATTTAAATTCTATATTTAAAATATCAATTAACTGAGTTTGTATGTTGTCTAATCATTATGAAAAACGAAAATTTATTTGTAAATGTTTGTTACTAAACAACAATTTTTGTACTGAAAGATTAAACAGAATGTATACACAGATAGAGGGTGCATAGAAAAATATAATGAAATTTATTACCTCACTCTTTACTCTTGACCCGATATAAAATCACTCATACTGTGTGTTCATTTTGACTCTAAACCATATTCTGTGCACAATCATGAAAAGAACAAGTGTTTCACTGGCCTCTCAAACAGATGTAATCCTTTAATAGAGAGATCACTAGTTGGTGCTTCTAGTGATAACAGCATTGCCAAGTGAACACATTTAAATCAAATAGCTTTGAGCCCGCTTCAATGTCTGAATGGTCTTAGGCGTCAATCTCATGTTATACTGGCCTGCTGAAGACAGGGATATGGGGGTTCAAATCCCAGTTGGGTTTACCTAGGGTGTTTTTTCCTAAATGTTTTCCAAATCTTCTTCCACGCAAATACGAGTAGATTATCTCTAAAATGCTTTCTTTCTCATCCATACCTCATTAGAGTAGTTATCATATTTTGTATAACTTAAAAAGGTAGTAAGACACGGTGATAAATAAAATCAAAATTAACTTCGAAAATGTTTATATAATAAACTAAAAGCCAAAACACAATATTTAAGGGAGTGGCAACGAATTGTCCTCCCCCTTAACCCTTTACAAAGACCAAACTTTTACAGACAATAGAGAATGTCAAACTTAAATGCATAATATCTGAGCTTCCTATGTATTAACATATTATTTCAATACACACAGTCATGAAAATTCATTTATAAATACATTAGTACTTGATTTGATCAATCTATAAAATTAAAATCAAAGTCACGTTTTCACATTTTGAAAGAGGAATTGTAACATAAATCTATATATTCAATAATAACTAATATATATTTACTAAATAACTGAATAGTTGGTAATGTATTCTTTAATGTGGGCAAATTAAAATAAATAAAATAGGAAATATTGAGTCATTTTGCAAATAATAGAGGTAGAAATATATTAGATGGTGTCATCCATTAATTATATTACAAGGAAGCTATTTATAGCTTTGACTAATTTTTGTTCTAATATTTAAAAAAAAAATTCGATAAGATAAACAAAAACTATCTTGTACTACACAGGTATACTAGTGAGAAGTTGAACTTACATAAACCACTGGCAGTGTCCCATTTTGTTTGACTTGCTTTCAAAAAGATATTGCACTTTTCCAATAATTCCAATGTTATTTTCATTTGCCGAGATTAAAACACAGTCACCCTTATTGACAACTTGGTCTCCAACTATAGCAGCCCTGCAAACAAAAAAACAGCAGGCAGAGATGTTAGTGTTTCAAATTATTATTTAATAACTTGAGTATACTCTAAGTTTGAAAAACCATAAAATAATGCCTCTATAAAATAAATAAATGATACAGCTCACCACACAAGACTCTCTCATTTTGACCAAAAAATAAACATTTACTAAAAACTCGCAGGATTTGTGAAATGAAATAATAGGGCTATACATTGTTGTAGAAACCTTACACCAATAATCATAAATCAAATAATATACACTGTTACATACTTACTCTATGGCATTAGAAACTAAGAACATTGTTAAAGACAAATTGAGAAAATTGAAACATCTTTGTCCAACAAAGAGCATAAGAATGAAATTCAGTTTCAAAGACCTGATATAAAAAGTACAAATATTTTCTTATAGCTTAGAAGCTATTGTTTCTATAAAAATTTAATACAAATAAAAGATTTTTATCCTTAATAGTGCTACAATTTTACAATGCTAAGTTATTTCCTATCTCAAATGGTTGCAGAGAAATTATATAAATTGGATAATTTCCTTCGTGTAAATTACCCTCAAAGTAATTTTCACAAGAAAACTAGAGTTTCCATCTTGTTTATATTGATAAACACTGTCTAGATATAAAATTTAACCAAATTGTTAGAGCAAATTTTGAGAAAATTGATTTTATCTATTTTTTCCCCTCAGTAATCTAACTACCTTTAATTTTAGGGTTAAATGTCTAGATCCAAAAACCCCTAGGGGATACCTTAAGAGAACTCCAGACACAAAGTTGTAGCCCAATCAGTAAAATAGTTTCGGATCCAGCCCGAGGTACAGACAAACAGATGGCAATGTGAAATCAACTTTTTTGGTTTCAGGGGTCATGAAATGTCAACATTTATCAAAATCTCAAGTTCGATTTTTTTGGTGATCACAATACATTCTCTCCGAGGTGTTGAGAGAAAGTAAAAATTGAGCCATAATAACAGTTATAAAAAGAAAGCCTAAAATCATACAAAACTTGGGAAATATTAGTAGTTCATTTTAACTTATTTTGACCAAGATAACTAAATAAACTCCCTTTGAACCTAATTTCAATATGACTTTTTTCCTTCATATCAGAACTACAATACTGTGTCCCTAATACAAGGATACACTAAATAGCATCTTTGAGGGAGTTGCAAATTTACAATTTGGAAACAAGATTGTCATCCTCCTGTTCTCACATGGTCAATATTCCTTCAAATATAAGACACATATTGCAATGCTGGTTTGTCAAGTTTTCCAGTATGGTAGTACAGCCATAGAGTTAGACCGTTTGGTTCTCATATTCCTATCACTATTACAAAAAAATCACTACATGAATATTTTTCCTTGTTGAGTATTCCAGTCGAAATTGGTTGGTGCTGGTTGGGTGTTAAACTATATTTAACCAGCAACAATATGTAAACATATTGTACTGTGTTCAACCATTTTAAACCATGTTCAAATGGATTCAACTAGAATCAACACAGTCTGTTACTAACGAGATTGAACCGAAGGTAGCCAGCAATAATAAATGTTAATCATCAATAATCTATATTAACTATAATCAATCAGACATTCAATCTGGACATGTTAACTAAGTACCAAAAGCACTAATTAGAATCAACTACGTAGCCATGTAGTAAATCAGTTTCAACCAGTTTCAGCATAACTGGGTTCGGCCAGTGTAAACTCTTTAATTTGATTTTGTTATATTTATGGTTATTTAATATATTTGTTATCAATTTTTGAGAAAGATAAGTATATAGTCAACATTTAGTTTTAAAACAGAGAAATATATAACCTATGTGCATTAATATATAAATGTGTAGTCTCTCAACTAGCTTATTTAGTCTATCAGCAAGCTTATTTGAGATTAAACTTATAAATAATTTTCTCATATCTTTATAGTAACCATAACAAGATATTTGCTACCCGCTTCAGTTCCCGCATGGATTAAGGCGCTATTATCACAATGCTGATGACAGGGAGATCATGTTTACCCAGTTGGGTGTACCGAGGGTGATTTTTTTCTAAATGGTTTCCCACTCTTCTCTCCACACACATGCGGGTACACTTCTTCTAAATTCAACCTTCATCATCCCTAACCCATTAGAGTAGTTAGTATATAAGATGTTTTTCCTGCAATTTAATCATAATATTGACAATTTCAAATACAGTCGGACCTCGATATATCAAAGTCGATGGTTAAAAAATATTCGATATATAGAAACTTCGATGTATTGAGATGATCTTTTTATACGTGATATTGTGTAGTCTATTGTATTTAAAATATTTCCCAATCAATGCACTCATTATAAGTGAATATGAATCACAATGTACAAGTTATATTCATAAAGATAATTAAAAACAAACAAGAAAAAAAAAATTGTTGAACATACCTTAAAAACATGTACAATAGTATTCAAATGGATTTACATTTGTGTGAAAAACTTTCTAACGCCTTGCTCCACAGTAAATTTCGATGAGGATTTATCATAAAATTGTTATTAAGTCTATGAAATACATCGTCAGGAACATTTTCGACGAATTGAAGACCACGACTTATTGTGCACCGGACCGGGACTTTGATTTTAATTTTGGTTGATGGTCACTAGTTTTATAAACAGAAACCTTAATAGTCCCAGGGTGCACAAACACACATACATAAATTAAATTAAAGAAAGAGGAGATTAAAAGTAATGCACTTTAATAAATCAAGAGACATGGACAATATTTAGCACGTAATCTCAGTAAGAACAGTCTATATAAACTAAATATAGTATAAGGTAGTATTGCCTAAGCCTCAGCCAACAAGGGGCGTGAAGCGCCGGAAGGACAGACAATTGAGTTATGTGACTGGTCCTTCTATCAACAAGGCATTTTGGCCGTGCACGTACAGTAATTACTTACATAGGGCAAGTTCAAGTCCAGTTACATAAGAGCGCCCTGGATACAGAGCAAAACCCCTCGCAAGAGTTAAAACCAACTTACACGGATACAACAAAAATCTACGGGCCATGCCCGGTCGATACGCGTGCCATGATTTTAGCACCTAATGGGCGATCGACATCACTACATACAAACAAGTAATTAATGACTGCTCCAGCCACGCCTGAGGGGCAGAAGCGGCTGATGAGTTGTATACTCCAAAGGGGAGTAATGCAACTCAAAAACATAGATTAACCACGGGCCAATCTTGAGAAGCAAGAACGGCTCACAGGTTAACTACCTAACACAAGTGTTTGGGATTCACCAACGAACCTAACTAGGTATGGATCCTGGGCCTCCATATAACTTGAACTATCTCTTTCCCAAGCAAGCTATCTTTGAATTACATCAGTGGACACATAGTGTGTGTAGTGTGATTCCCCAACCCATCGAGTGGCTGGCCCAAGAAGCTCAGTCACGAGAACGCGAGAAGCACGGTACACAATAAGTGTTGTTTGCAACCTGTTCACATGATAAAGGAGACATAACTCCATATACAACTAGCCTAACATGAATACAATAATAATGTCCAAAGACAGACAAGGGTTATTCCCTATTCCTAACTAGAAAATTATCCTATACATCCTGCCATGAAGTCGGCTAATCCTAATCTTAAACATCTTACTGAAAGTATACATCCTGCCATGAAGTTGGCTAATACAGCGGCTTCCTCCTGTCCAGTGGATCCATTCCCCTGAACTGTAAGCCCACGTTAATATGATAGTTTACTCGACATGATGAGAGTGCGTTGTATGCCAACGGCGCTGGTTCTGTCCCATTGTGTTCTGTATTTTCTTCCAAGCAGCCCGGCGAATATATAGTACGAGGACTTCACGTGATGGAGTGGTCAGTATGAAGTGGAGGGGGAAGCTTCCCTCAGGTTCCAGAATAATGACTCGCGTCGGCCAACAGCATTCACGGAGCTTTCAGTTGGCTCGTACTCATTGTCGAACGCGGAGTTCTCCCCTGTGGCCGCGGTCGGTCACTTCTCTCGGTGTTGTTCATTCCAGTGGGGCATCAGGCTCGCAGGAAGAGTCGGTGAAGTAGGTATGTAAATAAACAAACATATGTTATGGGCGTAGCATTTAACACTAGTTTGTCATTTGTTAAATCTTGACGACTTGCTTGTTCCAACAAACATTCGTATTTTACATTTGAACGGGGCTAAGTCAGATTAGCCCGTTACAATTGTGTCAAACTCGGCCAACAAAATTTATTTTTTAGAAGGCTTAGTGTGCTGAACCTAGTTTATAGAAGAGAAAGTCATGAGACAAGTGTGGAAACAATACCACCTTGCTAGGCAATCCGTCGGCGTCGCAATGACCTTTAACAAATATTTCTTTCTTCCCCATGTAACCTCTCCATTCTATTTTTTCTCACTTGTTTTTCTCATACCATCGTCATTACGAGAGGAAAATTTCGATTTGTCTTGAAAAAGAATTCGATACATAGAAACAGTATTTCTATGTAATGTCATGAGGAGTCACCAAAACTTTGATCCACAGAGAATTTCGATATACAGAAGTTTAATATATTGAGGTCTCACTCTATTTAAAATGATTGATTAAAATAAACCAAGAGTACATTCAAGCTTTCAACACTGGACATTTCTCTCTGATTAGACTAGACTGCCGATGATGGGGAGATCTAGGTTCGAATTTCGGTTGGGTGTACTGAGGTTGGTTTTTCCAAAATATGTTTCCACTCTCCCTCCATGCAAATGTGGGTACACTTCCTTTGAATATAACCTTTCTAATGCCTAAAATCATTAGCGTAATTAGTACATACGCGTATAACCCTGGTGCTAAAACAAAATACTCTCGTAAGGTTCATTTTACTAATAACCAAGAGACGTACAAAATTTTTGCATAATCACATTGATAAAATATTACTATGTTTCTATAAATATTTAAAGACTTTTATAATTATTTATTATTTGGTTTTTAAATTGTACAAAAGTTTTAAATGGTTTTAAATATATTTCTTTAAAGATGAATTTGAAATGCACAGACTTTTTCTTTTTTAAAAACGGCCAACAATAGTAATAAACAAAATAATAATTTTTAAATCATAATTCGTGTTCACAAAAATTAAAGAAATATATGTACTAAATTTTATTCCAAAATATATTTACTTTGGATTAAATGATTATTGAAGAGAACAAAAATGAGAAGACAGTTTATTACATTTCATGTTAGCCATCATTTGCACTCACAAGGCACGACACCATTAAAAATCATGCTAATAACGGTCAACATTGCTTAAAAATAGTGGGAAAGGTGACCAGTCTGTAGAAAGAAAGTGACCTAATTGACATTAAAAAAAGGGAAACCGCCCCTGAGTTCTTCTACTGTTCGTCTTAATTTTTAGTTAAAACATAAGCTATTACAAATAATTTTTAAAAATATTTGTTTGTTACGGTATACTTAATTTTAAATATATATGTATTTAAAGTACAAAAAAAATTAGCAAAATACTTAGCTCTTTGGTCTTGCTGTCTTAAAAAACGATGTTACAAGAATTGCTGTTTTCTTTTCCAGTACATCTTTTATTTTATCTACATCTCTTTTTATTGACACCTCTTCTATTCTCACTTCACTGAGCTAATCTAATATGGCATTAGCCACTTCAACTTCTCCAAGATATTTATTTTCCAGTGCAAATTTCATGGCATGAGCCACTTCATCTTCTACAAAATGTTTCTTTTCCAGTGCAAATTTCAATCTTTTACTCAGTTCATGTAATAATTTGGCTGTAGTTTTACTTTTTGAATGTAACATCTCCTCTCGTGTTGTGATGAAATCAGACTTTTCTTCCAAGTTTGTTTTTCCTTTCTTAATTTTGCTTTCTCAAGATTTAATATACCTACTTAATGGCTTCCTTTTCTTCTTTGGCTTATCTTTCAGTATTTAAATAATTCTGGTAACTTTGACGGGCAACCTTTGAAAGGTTCAACGATATACTTCTAATCAGAAAGAATTATATTTAATGCAATGATCATTATTCACAAGCAGTGTTACATTTAATGTTTTTTCTGACACTCGAGAATGAGCATCTGTCAAAACCCTGCATTTTTTCTGCATCCATGTAGAATTTATTTCTCCAGTGCATTTATTTCCATTTTTAAACAAAATTACTTTAATTCTTTTCGAATTTGATTCAAATAAAATATTATTATACATTTTCTTGAGGAACCTTATGAATTATTCTTACTTCAATGTAACTAGAAGTTATTCCTTTGGATGAATGCTCTTTCTCATGGGTGTATCCTGTCCTTTGATTGAATCATTATCTAACAGTTCATTAAATTATTTCACAGACATTCTGGTATAGTTAAAAAGCTTTTCATCATACGACCTCAGTTCTTAATAAAAATTGTTAATCATCCCCTTTACTTGACAACATTTCACCATAGAGTGCACCTAAACTCTGTTATTTTATTTGATTAACGCTTCCTTAGGAGGGACCACATAGCTTGCTCTGCATTCATTGCGAGATTGACTGTACACCCTCAATAGCCAGCAACTGCGACATGGACGCTCGGTTGTCTGCACTCTCCTTTTTCCCGCGACCATGCCGTGCGACATGACCGCCGCATTAAGGCCGCTAGTGTGTGGGGGCACTAAGGCTGTAGAAAGCCATTATTGTTGCAGTAAATCAAGTGCTAGTATTTTTTTTGAAAATTTGAAACTTCTATATAGCAGGGTTGGTAGCCAGAGGCTTCCAACAAAATGGAAATTTCGAGATGTATGACGTTTATGCTCCTGTTGCGAAAACTTCTACATTTTGTATTGTAGTGGCTGTTTGTAGCTAATAAGTTAAATTTCCAGTCTACCAAATGTACGTCATAAGTTCTTTTCTGTATGGTAATATAAAGGAAGAAGTCTACATGAGATTACCTAAGGGTTTAAACAGTGATGAGAATACTGTGTGTAAGCTCAACAAGTCAATATAGGGCCTATAGAAGTCACCAAAATATTAGATTTTGAAGTTTGATGATATAAAAACAAAAACGGGGTTTGTTAACTCTCAAAATGACTTTTGTTTTTATACTAAATGTGGTCCTGAGAGTTAAGTATACTTATCATTATTTGTGGATTATGTTTTGTTGTTTGGCACATGTAAAAAATAAATTGATGATTTAAAAATTTATTTACATAAAGTTTTTTGTATGAAAGATTTAGGTTTGGCAACCAACTACTTAGATATATGTATTAACCAAGATCTAGAGAGAGGTGTGACTGAACTGTGCCAAACAAATTACTTAGAGCAAGTTTTAGTAAGATTTGGTACAATAGAGTGTAAGCCTATGCCCACACCAATGGAAAATAAATGTCAATTTGTTAGGCCTGAAACAAGTGATGTGTTGTTAAAGTCTAAGTGTAGACAAATAATAGGCTGTCTTGTGTATGCAGTCATAGGAACATGACCAGATTTGTGTACTAGTCTATCTTATTTAATTCGATAAGGTACAAAAATTATGCCAATTATGTATTGTACAAAGCTCTAAAAAGAGGGTTAAGGTATGTTAAAATCACATTACATTATAATTGATCTTTAATAGCAGCTCAAGCAGTGAAATTTTGTGTGGGTTTGTGCATTTTGACTGGTGAATTGATAAAAGTGATAAAAAGTTCACATCAGGCTTTGTTTTTATATTGTTTGGGTGTATTGTTACTTGGTCGTCAAAGAAACAAAAAACTGTACATCTGTCTTCTACCAAAGAAAAGTGTATTGTTTTGAGTTTAGTTGTTGTTGAAGCTTGTTGGCTGAGAAAACTAATTGATGATTTTGAATTGATCAGTGTTATCAAGTTGTAATCCATGGTGACAACCAAACAGCAATAAACCTAGGAAACAATCCTGAGATCAACAAGCAAATCAAACACATAGATGTTAAGTTCAATTTTATCAAGTAAAAGATAAAAGAAGGTATAATAATTTTGAAATATATATAGTCTGAAGACCAAATTGCTGACATGTTTACCAAACTATTGACAAAAAATAAGTCTGTTACTAGAAACATACTGTGTGTTATGTAGGATATAAGAAAGCATGTCTGTTTATTCCTGGTAAAGATTGAGGGGGCACTAATATAGGCCTACTAAAGAAAAGTAAATAGGGATGTAAAACTGTGATGGGTGTTTCAACTAAATGACTCCTTAATTTAAGATTTAAAATGACAAATAGTAACTTGTCTAAGGGGCGTGCATAAATGGCAACATAGTCATATTTTATTTACTCCCTTCCAGGAAGACTAGTGGCAACACTGCCGAATGCCCCACTTCTGTTTTTGTATGTTCACTGTAGTATGTACGTGGTATGTACACGGTAGTCTTGTCAGTAAAACACTATTATATTAAAATATACAACACTCATATTGCAAAACTACTGGTTTATTTAAATTCCATGTACCTCTCATATAATAAATGTAACAGATTTTAAATAAACCTGAGCCGTGAATAAGAGACAGGACGTGGTAATAACTAAACAATCATCCCTTGAGATGTAAAGATTCTCCAAAAGGGATTTTTTTTTATATAAATGGTAGTAGTTTGTGGTTGCTTTATAATTTATATCGTAATAATAATGTGGCAGAGATTATTTGTCAGATTTTACCTGTAAAAATGGAGTCCTCTTTCTGTCTTGAACGATTCTCCCACCCATTGAACATCAGTTAACGTTGAAGTAAGGATAGGGCTGTAACATTCATAAATAAAATAAATTAATCAAGTAAAAACTTTTCTGACTTTATTAACTTTATTTATATAACTTAAATTGGAAAAGCAAACCCGATAGCTGTGGCTTGGATTGCCAATATTCTTATCACAAATTAATCAAGAATAATTGTTTTCTTCCCTGGGTTATAAATCACTCATTATTTTAGGGCAGATGTAATGGATGTGCAAAATTGTCTAATAATTGAAGCCATCAGAAATACACTGAAGGGGATTCATTGTCATATTTTTGTGCTGACTTTTTGTAGTATACATAGTGTAGTAGACTAGTTTTATAACATTTTGAATATTTTGTAAGAATTATTTATAGTGTTAATAGCAAAGATGCCTGATGGAAATGAAAGAATGCAAATGTTGCTGATCCCATGTGAGATTTTGCTTTGTTCAGCAAAGGAAGCAAGTTGTTACCCTGGGTCAGCCAGCTAACACTAAAGGTATTCACCCTATGCGGCCAGGTCATTTACACCAGGGTCCCAAAGAGAAGGATATCATTAGTGAATAGCTGGATAGTTGGGGTATGCTGCTTCCAGAAGATTTTTTTTTTAGTTTCTTTATAATAAATGGGGCAGGGAAGCTTGTCCCCCAGTTCTAAAGTGATGGTCTTGGGAAGCAGTTGTACTGAATAACTGGTCAACCTTTGGCATTTGCATGTAATAAGAACTCGTTGGTAGAATAGTTAATTAATATATTACATTAACATAATTTTGAATAATAATAAAGGAGAATGACATACAAATATAAAGTATTAACATAATTTTGAATAATAATAAAGGAGAATGACATAATAATCAGCTAATTTATTACTCACAATCAACAATATTTGGATCAAGTTCATAATAAATTAATTTTGAGCGCTGCAATGGTTAGCACAAAGGTTGGGTTTAGTAAAAAGATTAATATTTGCCACGAACCATGTACCATCCACAAACATAATTATAAAAAATATATATTAAGGCATATATATTAACATGGGAATGGACTTAAAAAATCCTTAGTTTTTTTAGCACAGCTTCTTACTAACTGTTAAGGCTATATGAATATGTATTAACTATACTAAAGGGTCAAGGATGCGGATGGTTGATTTTAAAGGAAGTGTACCCAGATTTGCATGAAGAGAGAATAGGAAACTATTTTAGGAAAAAACACTCTCAGTACACCCAACTGGAATCAAACCATGATCTCTCTCCCCATCATCAGCAATCTAGTCTTTTACCACCGAAGTGGGTCGACCTTTGTCTTACTGTGCCAGTTCTCCTAATGCTGAACAGGAGTTATACTGTGCCAGATGTCATACATATTATGGAATTATATTTGTCATTCCCGAATAATACATAATCAATAATAATTTCAACATATTATTTTTTTAAAACAACATAAAATGAAAACATCGAGTATTTTATTTTTTTAAATTTAAGAAAACTTTTGAATTAGGTTGAGATTTCATTATTACGACTGTTATTGAGAACTTTGGATTAACATTTCACATTTCTGAAAGAGATACCACGTCGGAATGCTACTAAGCAGTTTTTCTAGAAAACTAATATGCTTTCTGATTCATTAATTAGTGGTTAAAATATTTGAATGTTAAAAACATTCCAAAATATTTCTTGTTACATAATAATTACAAAATATTCATTTTATTCTAAGGCTTTTACTAATGAAAACATTCTAAAATTAAATTTTTATTTCCCTGAGTATTTTTTTGGAAGGATATTTAAGCAAGAGTAATCTGCTTCACGGGCCGCATAGTCTATGGCATCACTCTAGTGTTAGACTAAACTGCTAATGACATGGAGAGTGGGGTTGGAACCAGGTGGGGTCTCTGAGAATGGATCTTACAAAATGGTTTTCCAATCTCCCTCCACACAAACAAGGGTACACTTCATATAAATTCAACCTTCCTCATCCCTAACTCACTAGCATAATTATTACATACTGTATGTTTGTAACCTAAAGAAGTGTAGCAAAAAATAAAATGACAGTTCACCATGAAAAGTAGCAGTCTTACCTTGACTAATTACACTATGCTATGTCCACACCATAGAGGAACCAAGCAAGAGGCCTGCTACTTTTTAGGTTAAACAAAGTGTACACAATAGGTGTATATTTCATTAAATATAAATACAATTTAGTTAAATAATTAATTAATAAATGCTAAATAAAATCACCTTCCTCGTGTTTTGCAGTTATCCGTGGATCCCATAAACGAATATACTTCTTTCACCAGTTTCGTTGCACTGATACAAAAAAACAACAACATAGTTATACAAAAGACAGTGGTTTTGTTAAATATAATATTTCATTTATTTGGAACAGTTTTGGGCCTTCAATAAAAACAGTTTGAAGTGGGCTGGGTATGGATGGAGCAATCTCTTCTCTTCAAGGTGATGCAAACACGTTTCTACTAGTACACGTCAGTTGGACAAAAGTTGTTTGACTTAAACTTTAGGCTAAATAACTTTATTCCAAACAAATTTCTACAAAGTTAATTTTTAGGGAAAATGAATTTAGACCATATGACTTTGGATGAACCTAATTTTGAGGCCAAATAATTTTAGGCTAAATAAGTTTCTAGGCAAAATGACTTGACTACAAAACATTTTTTATAAAATTCTCTCACTATTTTTTTTCAAGCTAATCTTTTTCAGTTTTAATAATCTAATCTATTTATAGTTTTCCTTGGAGAATGCAAATGTATAACATATATTACACATATAAAATAAACGGTACTGTGCTTTTATCTTAAAATAATGACAGTTACTAAAAATTCTTAATATTTGTGAAACAAAATAATATACATTGTTTCAGAAACACTCCACCAAAGAGCATAAATGAAATATATAAACACTAAGAAAAGAATAACAATTTCATTTTTGAAACTTAAATATATTTATAGTCAGGCATGTAGCCAGAAAAAAACTTTCGGGNGGCAATTTCAGATTAAAACTGACTAAACTGGTGATTCTAGGTACGCGAGCTGGTGACTTCCATATTTCTCACTTGATGGGTTCCCCCCAAAGGCACCCGTAGACACATTTTCCCTGTGTGAGGGGGGGAGGCGGGGCATTCGGGGAGTATTCTATGGAATGGTGGGGGGTCCGGGTAAAATATATTAAATTGGAGCCTCAAAAGATGCCTTTTAAAGCAATCCTTGTCTCCTAAAAGAAGGGCCAACATAAGAAAATAGTTTCAGATCTACCTGAATTTGTTGGCATTTTTACGAAATAAATTAAATCTAATCTGACAGGTTTGTTTAAATTTTATAGGATTAGGTTTTACAAAATTTTGATTTGAGGGAGCGGGTGACCAATTATCAACCCTTCTTTGACTCACTCCGTATTGAGATGCACACTTGTATTTTTGTGGTAAGATACCCTGCAGACGCACGTTCGGGAGTTATTGCCTGATGTGTGTTTTGTCCAAGAGATCATGTATGTTTTTATGATTTATTAAGTACTATAAAACTACTATGGATGTCTCATTTTAATGATAAATGGTGGAGTATCAGTGCCCGATTGCTGACAAACTCTCCCAGTGATCACACTCTTAATAACAAACCTTTGAGATATGAAAAAAATTAGAAACTTACACCTCTTTAAGTACCCTTAAAGTAATTTTCACGGGGGAATGAAAACCACCACTTTGTTTGTAATGCTAAACATAGCTAGATACAAAGTTTAATCAAAATCACCAGTGAAAATTTTGAGAAAATATATTCTTTCTTTTTTTGCCTTTCAATAAACCACCCTTAATTTCAGGGTTATAATATATCTAATTTCAAAACATTCCTTGGGGGAACCTTAAGAAAACCCTAGATACCAGGTTTTAGACTGATCTGTAAAATGGTTTTAGCTCTAGGACAAGCTATAGAAAGACAAAGAGAAAAACAGCATCACAAAAAATACTTTACAGTTTAAGGTGGACATTAAAAGTCAACATTTATTAAAATTTCAAGTTTAAAAAACAACAGAAACTTTTCTCTCCGAGGGGTCAAAACAAAGTAAAAGGAGCATCACATTCCATCAAAGGGCATAAATCAAATAACATACATGGTTACAGATACATTAAGAATAGAAAAACATTTCTGTCCACCAAAGAGCATAATTATTAATTTCATTTTCAACGACTTGAATTAAAAAAAAAGTTTCATTATATCCCAGAAACTAAATAAAATAGTTTTATATATAATAGAACTATATCTTTACAATGTTAGTTCTCATATCTCTAATAGCTGTAGAAATATGATCAATATTGGAAAATTCTGTATTTATAAATTATATCTTCAATGTAATTTTCATGGGAAAATGAAAGTTGCCATTTTGTTTGTAATGTTAAACAATGTCCGGATAAAAAAAATAGTCAAAATCGTTGGGAGTGATTTCAAGAAAATCAATTTTTTTTCTCTTTTTGTCATTCAATAAGTAGGCTAACTTTAATTTTAGGGTTAAATATATTATTTCAAAAACTCCTCAGGGAACGTCATGATAACCCTAGATACCATCTTTTATTCTGATCAGTAAAAAGGTTTCGGCTCTATTCTGAGATACAGAGAGATGGCATCGTGAAAACCACATTTTGGCTTTAGATGCTCGTAAAATGCAGACATTTATCAAATTCTCGAGTTTTTTTTTAATAATCACAATAATTCTCTCTTCGAGCGGTTGATCAAAAATAAAAATTCTAGCTAGTAGTTACTAAAGATCAACATTTTATAATGTTTTTTTAAAGTATTGAATGTTGTAAGTATTATTTGTGGCCCTGTGTAAATGTGATATGTATAAAACGTTCTGTACAACCATTTAATGTAAGTAGAAGCAGTGTCTGAATAGTTCATCCAAGGGTCCTTGGAACCCAAGTGTAGTGAAAGTTCCAATGGCGCCGTACATACGACTTGTCCTTTAACATGCACTCAAGTTAAACTAACGTTTTATATTGATTGAAAGTATTATATATTAGGTGGAAATGGAATTAAATGTACCTAAAATGTTAAATAAAACTAATTATGTTATGTTCATTGTTCATATGGATATGATTTTCGGTTAAATTGGATCATTTTTACCTGAAAATCTGTGTTGAAAGAAAATGTATTTTCAGTTTATAGCTCTGCAATCATAATTATTGTTAAAGAATAATACTCGACTGATATAAATAATTTAATTAGGGAAAATAGCAATTTAAATATACATAGATATATTTAATAACTGCTCTAAATATGCAGAAATGTTTTAAATATTATTTGGTATCCCTACGTTTTTGGTGGACCTTTCAGCGTGGAATTGTAATTTGTGTGTTGTCTGGTGATTAGTGATTTATTAAAAAAGAAGGTCTCCCATCAAGAGATTTACATGTAAGTTAGTTAGCTTTAGTGAATTTTACTGTAGACTTTAGTACAAAATGTAATGTAGTCATTTATAATGATTAGTTATGTCTAAAGGACTCACTTATACAAATTGAGCTGATAGTAATAACATATTTTTTTATATTACTACGGAATGTTTTGCGTTTGGCTGGCTGGCTGACTTAGGCTTACAACACAAAAAAGAAGAATGTGTCAGCTATGTATCAATGATATTACCTAAATGTTACTAGACATTGACTTGTATCGCCCCAAATTTAGTTTTGAAAACACATTTTCAAGAAACTTACCAAAAATATCAATCTGACAATTTTATTCAATCTTACTATATAGATAAGTCATTCCTCATTCATACTACAACTTCCCCTCTAGAATTACATGGCAATAAAATAACACAATAGAAATAACAAGAATTGTTATACTCGCTGGAATACCTAGACACTGAATTTTTCACAAAAATTTCTAATCTTCTCCTAGATTGGTATCGAAATATATATTTGAAAAGTTGTCCTTTTCCTACATAATAACATGTTCTAGAGTTAGAAACTTCAAAGCTTCCCATTGGCTATTTACATGTAAAGACCCTTGAAAAAATCACGCTTATAAGCTAATTACTAATCACATTACAATGTGACACATCCATGATGCTACCAGATTCTTTTAGATAGTCCCCGAGGGTAACATCCTTAGATTTTCCTGGCACACAAGAGTGACATCTATGTTATTGTTTACAGCTTATAAGGAGCCAGAGAGTAACCTTGAAAATACTGGCTGTTCTAAAAAAATACTCATTTTTTGCACATTTATTTGTTTTGGATACAAATAAATTAAAAACACAACTAGTTACACTGTTATCCAAAAGCATTTAATTGCTAGGACAAAATTTAAGATTTTGCTCTCGAGATGTAAAAAATAATCTTTATTCAATGTTTGAAAATATTTGTGGTCTTTAATTATTAACAGTTCTTCATTTAAAATATATTTGGTAATGTGTATTTGTTCGAAATAGGGGTACTGGATAGGTAGAAATAAGGTATTTTTCCAAAATTCCTTCTCTGTTAACTAGTGGTAGGCCTACATTTACAACAATCTGTAAACTATATTATTTATCAAAAAATATATGTCTTTGCATTAATCTCTTCTACACTAACATTGAATTGCTTGTAAAATTGTTTGAAATTAACAATAAAATTTAAGACTAATATAGTGAAGAATAAAAAAAAAATTCTTGTTTAAGTTTAAAATCTACAACTCCCTTAAAACTACCCATATTGGTGGCGTAGTTGGCTAACACGCTTGATTCGTGTAGAGCCAGACTGCCGAGGATGTGGAGATCGCGGTTCAAATCTCGGTCAAGGGAATGGGGGGAGGAGATGTTCCTAAATGGCTTTTCACTCTCCTTCCATGCAAATGTGGGTTCATTTCCTATAAATTCAACCTTCCCAATTCCTAATCCATTAACATAATTAGTAATTAAGCATATAACCCAAACTGTAGTAAGATGCGGTGCTAAATAAATAAAAATGCTTTAAAACTATTCTCTGTAAGAAATATATCAGGCATATACACAAACCACACCTGACCTCTGCATATAAAGGGTTTTAACCTCGTGACATTTACTACCAAAGATCTAAAAGCCAAATGAATTTTTACTGTGCTCTTACTCAATATCTCTAATATCGGATATGGCTCTGTGAATTTGGTTTGGAATATTTTAATCCTTTTTTTTTTAAGCGGCATTTGTTAAGTTAACCAAATCTCCTACTTTTTAGAATGTTTTTTGAAGGTCTAGTCATGTTAGCTAGCGTGCCTTAAAAGCATTTCATGATTATTCTTACACGCCTTATTCTAAAACCCTTGAAGTCTGGCAGATAAGTTTATCTGTTGATTTGTCACATTAGAAAGTAACTATCTCCTTTTAAAAGGTGTTATCTTCTTAATTCCAAAAAATATTTCGTAAGGTGATAATTTAGTATGAATGTGAATCCTTATATTACAATCCCAAAAAAATATTTTAACACTTCTACCTTTTAAGGGGAAGTAAATTATTTAAAACTTAAATTAATTCGTAATCAGTTTTTACCCCTTCTGCGGGGATTACATGTCCTAAATACTATGTTTCACTAGCAGCAAAATGACATTTTCCAAAGAAGTGATAAATTTACTCCTTCCATTCTTTCAAAAACTGATTCAAGTCTTTCTAATTTGTTGTTTGTATTCAACTGAGAAAATAATGATGTCAACTAAATATGTCAATGCTTGCATGGGGCTCAAATCACGCAAAAATACGTCCATCATTCTTTGAAACATAGCTGGGGCACCTTGGAGTCCAAAAGGTAGCCGTAAATATTTATAAACTCCTGGTGGTGTAATGAAGGAAGATTTAGCTTGATCCTCTTGGTGTAGTGATATACAGTGAAACCCTGAGGTCAAATCCAACAATGTGAAGTATTTACACCCTCTTATTCCAGCAATAGTTTCAAAGATGTTAGGCCACGGGTACAGATCTGGTGTGGTTACTGAGTTCAAGGCTCGATAGTCAACACAGAACCTATATTTGATTTCTACATTAAATAACTTATTTTTAATAATCACTAATGGTGAAGCCCAGTGTTCAGCTTGAGGATCCTGAAGAACAATGAATACTGAGGATAGCTGTTCATCTATCAATTTATGTTAACTTTGAGGAATTTTGTAAGGCCTTTGTCATATTGGTCTTTAGTTCGCTGTTTGAATCTTATGCTGAACAAGAGTGTGCTTGGAAAATGTTATCTCTAAATATCCCCTGATATTTCCTTAGAAATGGCTGTATCTAGTCTTTCTGCTCGGAGGACAAATGTCTGATTTTCGCTGTGCAATCTATATATTCATGAAAATAAATTTTTCTTAGTGGATTTTCCTACATATCTATTTTTATCTTGATGTCTAACTATGAAACACCATTTCTGAAGCCAGTATGTGCTGGTGGGGGGTTTCTATTACTGTGCAGTTAAGGCAAAACCAAATGGTTTTAATTTTTGACTAGAAATGTTCCGCCAACTATCGCAATTGTAGTTTGTAATTTATAAACTTATGTTTTTTGAAAGGATAAGGTCAATTAATGAAAATGTGAAGGGGAGGTGGTTTGTAGGATGAAAATTGATCCTGTTTAACCTTGTCTTGGGAATAACTTCTTTTTGTTCAACGCCGGTCCTACCAAGGAACTCAATGTTTGAAGTGATGGAATTTTATTTGTCCAGAAGTCAAATGCTGTTGGGGGTTCATTAGGGGTAAGATTACATTGTATCCAAGCCAGTGGTGCCGTACCTTTTTTCGGCTGAATGCCCCCCTTTGTAGATCATACAATTTTCATGGCCCCCCTCAATATTTATTAGGAAAGTTATAAAAAAATCTCTAAAATGTATATTTCCTTTCACTTCTTTAGTTTATATACAAAGTACTGTAAAACTGGCAACATTATGCATTTTTTTAAATTGGAGTTTTGTTTTCATCAGTTCTTGAATATTTGGTTTGATGTTTGACAGAGCACACCTAAATTCACCTTCCACTTCAAATCAACAACAATGTTTAGTTTTTATGAGAGTCAGAGTTGAAAATCCGGTAGTATTACATGTGGCCACGATGGTAGCTGTGGGAAGGGTAGAGAGGAGAATTGGGGAATGGGGGAATGAATCTGAGGCTTGCGAGTTTGAAAATAAGCACGTGCAGGTATACGGGTGTCTTAATTTTGGTTGGTCACCTAGTAGATGAAAAATAAATTACAACTGGTTGGCAGTGTTACCAATAGCCGCTAGAAAAAAATTATCTTACTATGAAAAATAGATTGAGATAAAAAGGTCTTCAATTCTTAGCGAATGTTTAGCGTTATTTACTAAATGTTCCACGCCCCCCAAGAAAATGCTTCACGTCCCCCAGATTGGGAACCTCTGATCCAAACCAAATCTTCATTGAGAGTTTCAAGAACTACTTCTTTGGTGGATTAGTGTAGTAAATAAAGTGTGATATTACTAGCTTCTAATAAAGGGATAGTAGTGGCAAAAACGATTTCCACTGGAACAGCAGACTCAATCTTTGGCAATGCCTTTACCGGTTCAATATGATTGTCTTCCAAAATAATGTTGAGTTTTCATGTGCTGGTAACACAAATGTATGGTATTAAAAACACTAGTAGCTGTGGTATAGCAACATAAGAAATGCAAAACCTAGTATAATTACCTAGGAATAAATGGCAAAGTAATATTATTGGGCTGGGTTGCTTCCTCTTGTTTCAATCTCGTTGCAAGTTTAGTCTTTTTCCTAGGAGGTTCCAGGTCCCTGAAAAGAAATAAAATTTAACAATCTTGTGAAATATTTAATACATATACTCTATTAGTCTTAAGCATTTATGCGACAGGTAGATTAAAACAGTACTACATAACCTAACAAAACCTAACCTTGGTAGACTCATGGAAAGTTAGGTTAAGTTATGTGGGTTAACTGGTAAAAAGTATTCTTTCAGTCAGTAAGAGTAGATAAAGCAAAAATGAACTAAAATCTTAATATTTTTATTAAATAAATAAAAAAAAATCTATATACTATATGTTGTTTATGAATAATGTGAGACTTTCCAATATTAGTGTCTCCTGATTTGATTCATACCCTAATTTATAGCTTATGTCTCTTAAGTTTTTTACACTGGAAAAGCCACGTACAATTGGCCATGGCTGAAATCGGGTTTGGGCAAATTTTCTCTCTAAATATCCCCTGATATTTCCTTAGAAGTGGTTGTATCTAATCTTTCTGCTCGAAAGACAAATGACCGTTTTTTCCTGTTAAATCTATACTTTCCTGAAAATAGATTTTCCTTAGTGGATTTTCCTACATATCTATTTTTACTTTGATGTCTAAGTATGGGGTTTTTTGTGGTCTTCCTTGGATGTGTTGGTTCGGGGTTTGAACCCAACTCATCTCCATCGACCATGGACTTTTTGTCCAACTCTATGATGTCACTAGTCCGTAGCATTAACAGCTTACCTATTTTATAAGCTCTCAGATGTTCTGTCAGCACTGCCCAGGTTGCTTATGCTAACTGGCACAAACTGCTTACCTTGCATAGTTATAATCTGGTTCACTTTACACGGAATTAAATCAACAATGGTCCAATCATAAACAAATTCACGCTTTCTAGCTTCTGAGGTATTTTGTTTGGACTTTTACTTTTTCCTTGTGCCTGAACACAATTTTTCAGGGACTGTAAGATATATAGGAACTCAACGCCTGAAGGATCAATTACTCTCTTATTGTAGTTAAAATTATGCTTGTGTTCCCTTCTTCATCATTTCCAATAAGGGTATACTTGCATAATCCTAACTGCAAAATTTGTTTTAATAAATCAATAATCGCTGAGTTTTTTGACAGGAAATCAAGTCCTAGAATACTATAATTTTTAGAGGTTTTTTTTTCAAACTACGACTTGGAAAGTATCTGGGTAGATCACTCCTTGTTTCACCGAGATTGTTTAGCCTACGTCCACATAGACCGAAATTCCAAATTTCGGTTGAGCCCAGATCAAAGAATTTCAAAACTAATTTATGCACATCCGACAAAGAATAATTAGGGCACACCAAGAAGAGGCCTATCCTACGGATCTGGTTTGTAAAAACGCGTCTTCGAGTGCACAGGTAGAAATGTTCATAGGAAATCTAATGGAGGTCAAGTGATGGACGAATCCCCTATGAGACAGGAGGAACCCATATTCGGTTCTATGAAATGGGAGCTTAATCCAGAAGCATATTTGTGCCTATTTTCCTCCAAGGAAATGCGTAGATGAAATTCATGGCTCTAAAATACCCCACTCCTCAGCAAAATGGAAACATTTCACTTCAGGCCTTTATTAATAGTATTAGTTGTCATCACTGAAAAGTCTTTGATATTAATATTGGGAGCAAGAGGAATTTTAAATTTCAGGAAAGCTCGGACCCTATAGAGTTCCTTGAGAATTTGATAGAGAAAAATGCAGGGTATGACTTAACAGACAAGGAAATGTTAATTTTAGTGTTAAACAGACACACAGATAGATGGCATTGCAGAAACCACTTTTCAGAGTTTGGGGGGTCAAGAAACATCAACATCCATCAACATCTCGAGTTGGTTTCTTTTTTATGGTCACATTACTTAACCTTTAGTGTTCGAAAAGTTAAAGTATATATATTTGCATTTAGCTTGAAAATTATTGGTTTTATAAAAATGTGTTTCAAATAATATATTTGTATTATAAATAGTCTTACATATTTGCGATGATAAGTAAATTCATATCTCTAATAGTTTTGGTGATGTGATAAAAAATGAGAATTTACGCATCAGACCAGAACCCTTAAAGTCATTTTGCTGAGAAAATAAGAGTAGCCATTTTATTCATAATATTGATCAATGCTTAGAAATGAAATTTAATCAAAATCGTTAGAGACAATTTTGAGAAAATCGATTTTTTTTCTTTTCACCCTTCAGTAAACTACCCTTAATTTTAGGGTTAGATATCCAATTCCAAAAACTCCTCGTGGCAACCCTATGGAAACCCTAAATACCAAGTTTCAGGCCAATCAGTAAAATAGTTTAGGCTCTAGTCCAAGGCACAGACAGACAGACAGAAATTCAAAAGCCACTTTTCGAATTCTAGGTGTCATGAAACATCAAGATTCATCAAAATCTTGAGTTCAATTTTTTTTTTTGATGATCACAATAATTTCTCTACCTGTAAGATAGCGATAAAGTAAAAATACATTGCAAGCTAAACACTTAGCTCAAGTTTGGGGTTGGTGGGGTCGAAACAAACCAACAACATGCGTAGCAAGATTGTTAGGTTGTGGTGAGGTTCATAAAATGAGGGGACACGCCCCAAACTTGTATTGATTGACTCACTTCGATTGAAAGTGCGGGTTGGGCAGACGGATATTTTATCCCTGTTAGACACAAGCTCAGTGCATAGCCTAATTTCTGAAAAGGTAGTGAAGGAAATACATGGAACTTCAGCAATCAAGTAACAGAAAATTGGGTGGATTGGAGTGTGAGACGGCCGACGGGAGTATCGTAGAATCGTGAACCTGAATAGCCATGTTAAAATATCGGTGAAGATAGGAAGATTTTCGTGGCCCACATGGTTTTGATCGTCCTCCAATTTTAGCGTCGATGCAGTACTAGGCAGGGAATTTAAAATTGTTCTAGGAACCAGTTTTTCCTTAATAAAAACTAAATAAAACGAGTATACTACATCTGAAAAAGGAATTAAAGGATGTAGTGACTGAAGAAATATAATGCACCAATATACTAACATGCAATACCATATTAACCCTCTCACAGAATTTGTTGACCTCATTTGAGGAAATCACTTTTAAAGTTAGTTTTAGGTATTGTTAAGAGATGGTATTCAATTCCAAAACACTGAACAAAACCTATAATATTTAGTACTGATGATGTAGTACCTGAATTGTCTAACATATGGAAGCAACATGTCAATTGTTATGTTTTGACCAAAGCATTTTTGCATTGTGTGCATATTGTCAAAGTGTGTATTTAAGTGAAGTATTTATTTAGATTTTATGTGTTTCTCAATCTAGGTGATTTTTTATTATATCCTCTGTAGTTTCAACTTTATTTTATTATATTTAAAATAAAAAAGAATTTTTTTTTTACAAATTTACTAAACTTTGCTTTACTGTCCTCAAGTGAGGACTCAGTTCATCAAAGGTAGGTATGCTAAATAAATTTTCTAACCTAAAAATTGTTATCTCGCATAACAAATAATAAGCTTATAACATGCAATTCCTTCAGTGTTATTTATATTCTTAAGTCTAGAAGTAGCATTTTATGTGTTGATTTGTAGTATTTTATTTATTTATGTAATTTTTTTACTCTACACAGCTGGAAAATGTCTAAAAAGAAGAAATTTATATCACATCTTACTGAAGAGGATATATATAATATCCTAAATCATCATGGATTGCCATCAGATTCTGAAGATGATCTTGTCTCTGAAAGTGATGAAATTGATATCGATTGTGATTTTTCAACAAACATACCACAATACAGAGTCCCAAGAAGTAGACAACAATGCATCAAATGTTTATCAAACAAAAATATCTGGTTCTATAGTGTCAATAAGTGACACATCAAATCTTTCCTCGCAAAAGACTCAAGGGATACTTCCACAGAATGATTCAATTCCTGATATATTGCCTGATATTCCATTTTGTGTCCGACCACAAAACAATTTTCACATAAATCAGTACCAAGGGTTAATCTACATGCTATCAGCCCTCCAGTTTAAGTGGTCACTTAAACATACTCATTGAGGGTGAAGAACCAGTGGACTACTTTTTACAATTGTTTCCTGAAGACTTGTTAGATATGATTTGCAATCAGACAAATCTATATGCTACACAAAAAGGGAAAGATAATTTTTGCTTAGTGCATGCAGAAATAAAGGTATTTCTTGAAATGAACAATGTTATGATGTACATAAGATATGCAAGGATCAGAAAATATTGGTCTACTGTGTAAGGACTAAGATGTGATATTATAGCTGACAACATGTTTCTGAAACGGTTTGACTCAATTAGGCGATATCTTCATTTTGTTGAAAATGACAATGAGCAGCATTCTGATAAACTGTGGAAAGTATGGCCTATATTAGAACGTTTGAACAATATATTTTCTTCAGTTTTATCTCCAGAAGAATGCCAATCGATTGATTAAATGATGATACCTTTCAAAGGCAGGACAGTGGTTTTGCAATACATCAAAGACAAGCCAAAGCCTTGGTGAATATAGGTTTGGGCTCGCTGTGGTGTGTCTGGTTATCTGTACCAATTTGAAGTGTACCAAGAGGCCACTGGGGCTCCAAACTCTGAGTTTGGTGTTACTGGTGATTTGATACTTCAGATGTGCGATCAAATAAAAAACGAAGGGTACAGGGGTTTTTTTTACAACTATTTTACAAGTATCCCTTTATTACTCAAGATGAAATAAGATCGAATCTATGTAGCGAGAACCTGCCGAGCAAATAGGCTAGGGAATGCAAAACATTACATGGCTTCTCCTAGTGAACTAAGAAAGAAAGAGAGAGGATCATCCGCAATTGTTACATCAAATGACAACGTGTCAATTGTACAGTAGGTTGAAAGTGGTGTTGTAAATGTGGCATCAACATTTGCAGGTATTGACCCAATTGACAAAGCAAAGCGGTGGAGTGCCAAAAACAATGAGGTAATTAAGGTTGATAGACCTTATGCAATCAGCACTTACAACAAAAACATGTGTGGGGTGGACCTAATGGACTGTCTCATTGCTTTGTATCGTCATTCACTCCGTAACAAACGATGGTCTGTGAGAGTTTTCTACCATATGATGAATGTAGCAGTTGCTAATGCCTGGAAACTTCAGAAAAAGATAAAATTAGATCTTCTAGAGCAGGGGTCTTCAAACTTTTTTCTATGCGTGCCACATAATATATTTTACACTTTTTTGTGGGCCAAAGTAACGTTAACCTCTTCTTCGAGTAGCATTATTTTTGCCCTGAATGCCTTGACAGTGCACAAATAGATCATAAATCAAACTTGTTTCAACATGCAAATTTAGATTCAAGTCATATGTCCTGTCATGTCTATAAAAAAATTCCACTTTCCAAGGCCAGTCAGTGTTCGATAAAAGTGATTGACGTTGATTCTTCTCTGTGAGAAATGAATCAATTTATATGTAATAAATAATATTTATAATTAGTCAATATAATTACTTGTTTTTAAATTAGGTAACATCTTTGGGAACTTTCCTTTGATAATCCTCTGCCGGGAGACTTAGAACTACCTAAAAATCGTCACAGACAAGCCGTTCTGTTGTTGGTATAAGGAATGGCGCCTGCGACTGAAAATGAGGTTTTGCAATTCCGACAGCACTCTGGCTTGGTGTCATGGAGGAAGCATGCGTGCGGACAGAAATTGGACATGTCAAATAAACCGTGTGGTTAATAATTAACAAAGAGAAACAATTAATTTGTTTTTTTATAAAATCTTGGAACGGGCCGGATATAATCTTGTGGCGGGCCGGTTGTGGCCCGCGGGCCGTAGTTTGGAAACCCTTGTTCAAGAGTTTCGAAGTTCAGTAGCAAGTTTACTCATTTAGGGGGGTCTTGCTACCATCGCAAAGAAATCTCGTGGACGTCCAAGCACAGCTACACCTCCACCACTGAAAAGACAGTGTATTTCAAAAGCAACTGGAGCACTACAATATGATAGGGGAGATCACTACCCAATGAAGTCAGACAAAAAAAAATTCTTCAAGATGTCACAATGACACATGCATTAGTAAAACAAAGGTATTTGTGCAAAAAGTGTAATGAGCCTTTGTGTCCTGAATGTTACGAGAATTTCAATTAAAAGTAAATGAAAGTAAACAACAAATAAACACCTGAATTTGTCTACTTAGGTAGTGTTAGACTAGACTTAACAGGGTTCCTACAGTCTTTGTAAAAAAATTCTCCTTTACTTTTCCCTGACTTTCCCTGACTATTTTCCCAAGTTCCCTGACCAACTTCTCATAAAATTTCCACTATAATTTTATGGAACTATTCATTTGGAAATATTAATTTAATAACTTTTATTTTGGTCTCCTCCTCCCCTACAACCGACCTTGCCTCACCTCTCATGGAAGAATAAGAACACAGACGTCTTGCCATCAGTTCAGGGAAAATGATGGAAAAATAACAAAATATATCAAACCCAATCAAAAAGGAAAAGCTGAAATCCATCTGCAATTGTTTTGAAGAAAGCTAGTTTACACTTCAGGAATGGATCACAGGCTGCTCTTTTCAGTATCCCTACAGGTTTTGTTTTAGGAAGCTTTTCTTCTTTGTGAAACTTAACAACGTGGTCCCAAATTTGTAATGCCTTTTGAAAGAACGTTGCATTCTCTAATCACTGCACACCACAGAACTTCGAAGGAAAAGTTGTACACCCTGTCAACTGGGTAAACAATGCTTGACGAGCTGTAGAGTCAGTGAACGGGTAGTACGTGTGACACAATAAGTCAGTTATATCTCAATTGACAGGTTCCCCTCCTGTTCTCAAGGAACCATGAACAACATGAAGCTCACATGTTCCCAGATTTATCAAAATACATACTTCATTGTCTGTGACAGATTTGATGTGTTCCTGAAGAAGTGTTATAAACTTTAAATTGATATTTGGGCCACCCACTGACACTTGTATCAACTTAGAGAGTGGAAGAGGAGAAATACCATCCAAGAAATGCTTCAGTAATTCTTCAGCAGTGCTTCTATCGAAAAAAACACTGTCCAAGCAAAAAAAACTCAGGCAATTAGAGAATTCCCAAACCTGAAAATTCATAAGAAACTGTCCTGGGTATCAGGAATGATCGCGTTCTTCAGTAAATTCCTTCCAAACCTGGCATCAGTGGCAGGTCAAAAACGGCAATTTTGTGATACAGGGAGGCCGAGATATTATTTAAAGTCTTAAAACAAGTATTGGTGGAATCATCTATTTGAAGAAAGGTAGACTTTGAAAATAAATTTAGTCTCCAGACAGATTCATCTTAAACAGGATCAGAAACCATTCTGGCTCAGAAAGTGGAGGGTGGTATTCTGCCAGTAGCTTATTCAAGCTGAACTCTCCACCAACATGAGCTGAACTATCCCACCTATGAGTTAGAGGCACTCGCTCTAATTTTGCAATTGTGAAGTTCCGGCAATATCTGTAACCTAATATTTCGAACTACACACAGATAATTTCGGCGGTGGCACATGGCTACCGATTCACAAGCGCCAGATCGAAAAGATAGCTTGCTTGATTACAAAGCTGCAAGCTTTCTGGTTCAACATTATAAATATAAAAGGGAAAGCTGATTCAGTAGCAGACACATTGTTGAGAAATTTCAAGCCAAGTGTGGAGGAGGAATACCCCCCACCACATCAAGGAGAACAACATTATTGCAAGGCAATGTTCCTAACACAAATCCCAGAATTGTTTACCTTACTCAAAGCAGTGTAAGCCGAAGGTCTAGGTCTGAAAGAATTAAGGTCAGGACTCACGAATAAGGAAAGAATACCACATTTTTAAGGCCGCTAATCACAGCTTATAGGGTAAACCATCCAAGCGAGCACAGTGGAAGATTTGCGTCATGAAATCATTCCGTTCGATTTTATTTCCATAATTCTGCACCTCACCAGTAGGAGCCCATCTGGGGGATTTACAAAATTATTGCAATGGAACAAAAGAAGTTTTTCTGGACAGGAATGGAGAAAGATTCAATCAATAAAGTGAATTATTTTAAGAAATGCTTTACGGCTGAACCCGCCCAAAAAAACAATATAGGCAAGAGCTCGTTCAAGGGGAACAAATTTCTGATTGATATAATATATATGGACTTCTTTTAAACTTTTTCAAGGTCCACTAATGGTAATAAATATGTGTTAACGGTAATGGATGGCTTGTATATACTCACGTGGTTCATTCCACTTTAGGGGCCACTTTAATAGCTTTGGAGCAGGATGTCAGTAAGAATTTTGGCAATCCCTTTTGCATTGTCTCAGATAATAAGTCATTTCACTGCTTGGCGTCTCAAAAAGATTTGTTTTGACATGAGCCTAAAACATGTCACTGCTCACCACTATTATCCAGCGCCAAACTTATCGGAATGAAGCCATAGAAAACTTAAGTCAGCACTGATTGTGTTTGATTACTCATTCCATTGCCAATGGGATAGAAAATTAACCTGGCTCCAAATTGTGTCTACCATTGCCCACCACTACAGCCACAAGAGCACACCAGCCAAACTCAAGATGGGGCAAGAAATGCTAACTCCAATCAACGTGTTATGGGAACTCTCCATGGAAGAAACTCAACCGTCCATAAAGCAGATGTGGACAAGGTGGGGCCAAGTGTTTAATCATATCAGACTCGCCCACGAAAAGGTGGCAAGCAAATACAATGATAGGAAACTGGGCAATCCATTAAAAGTGGGTGAGTGAGTGGTAAACCAAAACCACAACATCAGTGACAAAACATAGGGGAGGAAACCTAAACTGTGTTTTAGATGGTAAACATTGGTAAAGATCTACACGTTTCTCAATGACATGACATTACAATTAGTTGACCCAGGGAACCGACTTCTAGTGCGACATGAGCATAGTTAGCAACTTAAATCTTGTACTGAGCAAATAGTGAGAGAAGATAGGTAGGCCCCTTTTATTCTGAGATTTAAGGTTGGGTGGATCTTCATTAGTATGTAGACTATAAGTTATATGAGTTCGTTTAAGTTAGTTCGGTTGAACTTTTGGTGCGACATGACCAGCCTAGTTGTGATGTTCGTGTTAGAGGTATAATTCCCTCCTTAGTAAATTTCTAGTAGCAACGGATAAAGAACGGGCTACAAAAGTGACTTATATTGTTTGTTGACTGCATAGTCTATTAAAATATACCTGGAAGGCATGTAGATTCAAAAACCCAAACACGCAACATAAGAACACAGGAAAGTCAACATAAATTAAATTCAATAATAAGCCACAGAAAGAAACTTGTCTGGCTTGTCATTTATAGACACTATCTAATCTTCGAGATCAACTGACGCCAAAAGAGAGCCAAAAAAGAGGCGAAATATCGGCCCGTTAAAAAAGTGAGAGTAGTAGTGTTACATAACTAATAGGCTTACATATAATTGAAAAACTGGAACTGTTGGCCTCCATGTTGGTGAAGCATAGGCTGAAGATATATTTGTTTTCTTAAAGCGTAAATATCTGATTAGGTAGCCTAGTATATTTTGGGCCAGAGGGAAAGTGGGAACGCACCAATCATGATACTATGCCATTGTTAGAGAGTACCAGATTCTCAGAGAAAGGTGGTATAGATATCTGAGACCTCTACGGGTCTCCACTCGCAAACTTAGCATAACGTTTGATGCTGTGTCTGAAAAACATCCTTAAGAATGAGTTTCAAATTTCCCTTGTAACTGAAGTCACTAAACTCAGAGATGAGGGCAACCCTTTCTGGAGCCAATATGTGTTGGTGGGGGTTTCCATTGCAATTAAAGTTAAATCGAATAGTTTTAATTCTTGACTAAAATTGTTCCACCAATTATCGCAATTGTAGTATGTAATTTATAAACTTATGGCTTTTGAAAGGATAAGGCTGGCTAGCTATATTCCCAATTAATAAAAATGTGAAGTGGAAGTAGTTTGTAGGATTAAAATTGATCTTGTTTAACCCCGTCTCGGGAATAGTTTCTTTTTGTTCGACGCAAGTCATACCAAGGATCTCAATGTTTGTAGTGATGGGATTTTATTTGGCCAAAAGTCAAATGCTGTTGGGGGTTCATTAGGGGTAAGATTACATTGTATCCTCCAAGCCAGTGGTTCCCAACCTTTTTTGGCTGACTATGTAAATCATACAATTTTAAAGGTCCCCTCACTATTTATTAGGAAAGTTATAAAAAAATCTCTAAAAATTATTTTTTCTTTCACTTCTTTTTTCATATCAAAATCACTGTAAAACTGGCAACATAATGACTTTTTTTAAAAAAATAATTTGGTGTTTTGTTTTCATCATTTATTGAATATTTGGTTTGATGTTTGACAGATCACACCTAAATTCGCCTTCCACTTCAAATCGACAACAATGTTTTGTTTTTATGAGAGTAAGAGTTGAAAATTCGGGTTTATTGCATGTGGCCACAATGGCAGCAGAGGGGAAGGTAGAGAGGAGAAATGGGGGGAGAATCTGAGGCTTGCAAGTTAGAAAATAAGCACAGGCATGCATACAAGCTTCTTAATTTTGATTGGTCACCTAGTAGATGAAAAAAAAATATTACAACTTGTTGGCAGTGTTGCCAATAAACTCAAGAAAAAACTATATAACTATAAAAAAGATATTGAAATAAAAATGTCCAAATATGATTTCCACTGGAACAGCAGACGCAATCTTTGGCAATGATTTTAAGAGTTCACGTGATTGTATTTCAAAGTCTTGAGTTTTCTTGTACTAGTAGCGCAAATGTATGATATTTAAAAAACACTAATAGCGATGGTATAGCAACATAAAAAATGCAACAACTAATATAATTACCTAGTAATAAATGGCAAAGTAACATTATTGGATTGGATTGCTTCCTCTTGTTTTAATCTCGTTTCAAGTTTAGTCTTTTCCCTAGGAGGTTCCAGGTCCCTGAAAAGAAATTAAATTTAACCATTTTGTTAAATATTTATTATATAATTTCTGCAACATGTTGATTAAAACAGTACTATGAAACATACCAAAACCTAGCCTCAGTAGACTCATGGAAAGTTAGGTTTAGTTATGTTGGGTTAACTGATGAAAAAAGTTTATTCCAGTCAGTAAGAGTAGATAAAGTTAGAATGAATCATTATATTTTTGTTAAAAAAATCAAAAAATCTATATACTCTATGTTTTTTTGTGAATTCTGTGAGACTTTTCTGTATTTGTGTCCCATGATTTGATTCTTCCCCTACTTCATCACTTAGGTCTATTGAGCTGTATACTCTGGAAAAATCCAAGTATAATAATTAGCCATGGCTGAAAATGGGTTTGGGTAGATATATTCCAACCCCATTCAAGGTTGGACTGTGGGACTTATTAATAGTCCTTAATTATGCCAGTTTATTTCATTTTCTTTGAAAAAAAACGGTACATGGGAAATGAACTCTGCAGGTCGAGCACAGATCTTTTCATTTGGAACATCATACGCCATGACTGGCTTAAGCATGATGGCCATCTTCTGATGTTATGTCATAACTGCGAGATTGAAACTGGATGTCATAGCCGCTATGGCGTGTAAACTTTGAACGGCACTAGTGTGTTAATAGAGTGTAATGGAAACCATGATAGGTGGCTTAGCTATGTATATGATAGGGTTGGTAGCATCATGAAGTAGTTAAACACCAATCAAAATAGATATTACCTCGCCGCGAGTTTCAAAACATCGCCATGTGAGTCGCAATGAACTTGATTAATGTAAATAATGTTTATTCTTAATATTTTCATTTTTAATCATAAATGTATACAGTTAGATACGGTTATATTGATCCTAAAATGTATTTAAGTTATATTGGTTAAGGTAATGACCCTAAATTATATAGAAAAAAATAACAATGAATTTGATAAATTTTATGATGTGTAATTATAAATATTTTACTTATATAGTTATAAAAACTATATATGTTATAGGTACAGTATGATATAAAAGGCTAGTAGCTAATGATTTAACAATAGACCTATATCACATTCAGTTTTCTATTAAAGTATAGTTATATAATGTATTAATTTGCTTTACTTCCTCCTCTGAGCACGGGCAAAGATAGACATTAGTAGACCTAATCATCACTTTCTTAAGGCATTCACAATAATTTGTATCCATTCATGTAGCCTATCAAATTAACCACAATTATAAGTGTGAGAGTGAATGGGAGTAGCTTGTGGACTAGGTCTACATGGTTTCCCTCTCATCACTAGGAAGGTAACAGGTCCACAATAATTTGTATCCATTCATGTAGCCTATCAAATTAACTACAATTATAGGTGTGAGAGTGAATGGGAGTAGCTTGTGGACTAGGTCTACATGGTTTCCCTTTCATCACTAGGAAGGTAACAGGTCCACAATAATTTGTATCCATTCATGTAGCCTATCAAATTAACTACAATTATAGGTGTGAGAGTGAATGGGAGTAGCTTGTGGACTAGGTCTACATGGTTTCCCTTTCATCACTGGGAAGGTAACAGGTCCACAAGAATCTGTCATTACCTCGGACAGAACTGGCATCAGTGAGAGGAGATAACATAATTCATGTGTTATTGTAAATATCTAAAGTTTTTTAACTCGTGTGACTTTTATCCATAGTATAAGGGGACAAAATCTAGCAGGAAAAACTTTATTGTTCTTGCCCAAGTTATTTTTTCAATTCTACTTCTAGGAAAATTTTGACTTTTTCTTTGAATATCACCTATGTAAATTCACAAGCAAAGTAGTTGTAGGTTATGCAGTTGAAGATCAATCCGGAATCAGCCTTAGGCCCTGAAATGGCTGTTTTGTGTTTGGATCACAGCTCTAGAGTATTGGAAAACAGTTTAACAATACAAGAGATGTCCATTATCTTTAGTTCAACTAATTAAATTAGTGAAAACATACGGGTTTAAGGAAACTACCCTCAAATATATAACTATGCCTATCTTGTCAGTTGGTGTTTTGTCTATATAATCCTGATTTTCTAAAGTGGTTGTTACCAATTTTTTATGATAGCACATGCTTTTCATGTTAGTTTGGATACATAAAACAGGACCTATGCTGATAATGCTATTTTGATTAATGTTCCCTGGATTTTTAAATATAATTTTTCTAGCATTATTTTCTATTTTTATCATTATTGTTGGAGATAAAAATATATACGGTTTAGGACAGCAACATATAAAAATAGCTCATAATGAATGGTAACATTAACATCAAAATCACATCAATTTTTTTAAATAGTAAAAATACAATAGTTACAAGAATTCACATTTAGTTTTTTTACAGTATGTAAAAAATTTTTTCAGTCCTGCCTAACATTATTAACTAATTATGACATTGAATATAAAAAGTGAAAGAATGGTACAATATTTCTTTTAATTTCAAATTATTTACGTTACCCTATCTACATATTTAAGCTAATTTCTCTTTTAATAATATCAGTACTTTTAAACAGTAAAAGTAGGACATTTTTACTGTTTTTATAAATGCATACTGTGACTGGTTTTATTGCATGGACCAAAACATGTGAAAGTACCTAACTTATACCCTAAATCATGGATGACGAAACTTGTCCAACTTAAACTTGATGAATAGTAAGTATTGTAATCAAATTGTACCAATCAAATCAAATTGTAAATATTTTAACAATGCCTAGATTTTAATTAAGGAAAATTTATTGTATTAAATTGTCAAATGAGTGTCTTGGACAAAATTAATTTCAATAACTTATAGTGAAAACATTTAAAGTAGCACATTTAGTGAAAAACAATAAAATAAATTGATATGTATCATCTATTAAAACCAGAAACTTAGATAATCTATCCCACATTAGTTTGAAACATGTTACATTTTGCTAGCCAAGATATTTATGTTTGGTTCATAACTTGTCTTCAACTGCACACAATCTATGCACTTAAGTAAGAGCCAAAATGATGTCTAACCGTTGACTTCCCAAAGTTCATTGTGACATGGCTGTTAAAATATTATTAACACTAAGAAATTACATCATGTTGGGAAGTTTTATTAATATTTATTTTTTTCATGTCGGTGTGCCAGCCAAATAGTGTCCGCGTGCCACAGATTTGCCATCCCTGCAAGGTTATTACAGATTTCTATGACGCAACAATGCGGTTACATGTCATTCATTGGGTGTCATATGGCATCTGAATGTAACGCCCTCCCCCCCCCCAACCCCCCACTTTCCGGCCCCAATCCAGCCTAACATGAGGCAGTATGTTTTATGACATTGGCAATAGATGGGTTACTATCCTATTTATTATTATTTTATCTTTAATATTATGTGTTATCCAAAATATATTTTACCTACAGATATTTCATTAGTTCTAAGTTTTCAAAAATGTTGATGTGGGTTTGATCATAACTTCACTTACGTCACATTTTTAATTTTAACAGGCCCTATTGAAAATTGTACCTAAAATTACTTAACATATTTTATTCTAAGGAAAGTACGTGTTCAAACGCAGTGCCAATAGTCCATGAGCCTAACCTATTAAACATTGTTTCATTCTTACATCCAATTTAATTTTGCCTAGGATATTATATTTCCACAAAATTCTGCATAAAGTTTTGTTTAATTTGTTCACAGAATTGTTTCTCACTGCCGATTGAGACTAACCACAATTTGCACTAGCCTAATTGTCTTACGAAAAATCTATTGAATGAGATGACAGTGATACAAATATGAGCTAAGACACATTAGCTTCGAAATCGTACACAAATATCTAACAGGAAATTTAACTTGTAAAACTTGTTGTGTGTGAATGTGTAATATACCTTAATAAGAATATACCAGCAGGTATATATTGAAAATCTATTTAAATATTAGACATTAAAGTTTTTGTCAAAGCTTTGTAGTTGTTGAGGATGGGTAATATTGTTTCATTTGTCTTTACTTTAAATATATGCATTTATAATGGTTTGGACCATAAATGAATGAGAATAAAATGTTGATTATTTTAAAATTAAATTTTATTAATTAAATTTTTGAATTAATTGATACTCCATAATGTTCCGCACAATGTTGTTCAAAACAGCACAAACAGCTGCTGATAATAAAATTTGAGGAATTTTTCCAAATGAATACATCTATTCACTTTTCATGGCTCCAAGGAGGCACTCCACACAATATTTCTTGTTTGACAATGATACATTGTGTTTAAGTTGAGTATCGATCTTCAGCGGCGTTTTAAGAAACATTGCATATGGGTTTCATTAAGTTGTGCTTCAGTACATTCACAGTTGCCTGAAAAAAAAAATACATAACTATAACATGGCAATAACCTATTTCATCTTGATTAAAGGCAACAAAAATATAATGAAACCTTTAAGTTTTTAAAATAAAAATTATGCTTTTAAAATCTTATCTTTTAATAAACATCTGCTATAAGATGAATACAAATTTTTAATATTGTTTAAAAGTTTCAGTCAGGCTCTATTTTGACATCCATCACTTTTTCCTGGGTCAGTTTTTAATCCAAACCATATATTTTCCACTACCGGCTCGCTAAGCCTGTTATAGCTTCACATGCCTTATAATTTAACTTAAAACTGAGACAGGCACATCAACCAATCCACGGCCATTAATTTATCACTATTAAAGGTTAAGCCCACATTTCACCAATGATAAATTTTTCGACCATTTCGGGACTCAAAACCGGGAGCCTTAGCTCAGTAGACACGCTACTGACTGAGCTAAGGTGTCAGCTCGGTCAATCCGGCTCTATAATATAGGTACTTTTGTTGTTGTGTAATTTTACAAATTTCTCATCAATATTTGTTCCTGTGTTACTTCGGTAAGTTTGGTTTTGAATGGTTCACTGTAACATGATTTTTTAATAATCTTCAGATTAGTATCATTGAATTCACCGCATTTTTGTGAGTATGATAATAGAATAAATTTTGTGATTTTCAGGTTTTTTATAGTAATAAAATTCACTTAAAAGGTTGAGTTCTTAGGTTTTGTCCCTATCTAGGCTTGTATACGCTTAGGGAGACAGTATGTATGGGTCAGTTAAAAATAACTGCAATCATACATAGTTAACTAATATTGTGTAGGCCTGGTTAAACTCATACATAATTAGCTAATATTGTGTAGGCCTAGTTAAACTTATACATAATTAACTAATATTGTGTAGGCCTAGTTAAACTCATGCATAATTAGCTAATATTTTGTAGGCCTAGTTAAATTCATACATAATTAGCTAATATTGTGTAGGCCTAGTTAAACTCATACATAATTAGCTAATATTGTGTAGGCCTAGTTAAACTCATACATAATTAGCTAATATTGTGTAGGCCTAGTTAAACAAATACATAATTAACTAATATTGTTTAGGCCTAGTTAAATTCAGGATACAAATTATAGGGTTAGAATTTTGATGATTTTGCATCTTTTTTTTTGGAAAACCTGGAATGTTGTTCAAGTATATACAAATGTGTTTCATAAGAAACTTTGCTGATTTAAGTAGCTTTGTTAAGGCATTTTTTTGCATTTTTCCGTTTTTTTACGCGAATTTAGCATTTTTAAAGGTTTTTCAGACATCTTAAGTCATCTTTTGTTATTTTTGAGTCATTTATCCATGATTAGAACATCTCTGCACACATCATAGCAAACTTTGGTGCAAATACGGTGGATAGACTACTTCCACCCCTCCACCGTTTCTTCCTTCAGGCCGGTATAGCTGTGTAGCTCTTCTTCCCCCTCCACTCTAGCATAGTGAGGCTGTAAATGAACTAGTCTAAACTAGTCTGAACAAGTTTTGCAGATAACGGTGGTTCATTGTTTCTCTACATTTTTCGAAAGCTGCATGTGTTGTTTATGTGAATTTCAACATCCAACATGCCTAAAGTGAAAGAAAGTGCCTCACATAAATCAAAACTTTCCGTTGCTGAATATGGCAAAAAAGTATTCTCTACTAATGGACAGATACTATAATACAAACTCTGTGATGTGAGAGTTGCTGCAGAAAAGAAATTTACTGTGTAGCAGCATGTCAAGAGAGAAAAACACAAACAGGTCTTCAGCGATTCCAGGGTGAGAAAAAACTACAGCAAATGATCCTTGACCAAACCAGCGAGTCTTCAAAACATTATGTATTTTATGAAGAACTGTGCAAAGCCTTCATTTGTGCTGATATTCCCTTGAGCAAAGTTAACAATTCGAGATTGCGCGGCTTTTTAGAAAAGCACACTGGGAAGTCTTTGCCGGACTCCTCCACACTAAGAAAAAAATATGTCAGCCATTGCTATGAAAACACCATGAAGAAGATATAAGAAAAATTGTCAGAAAAGAATATATGGGTGTCTATGGATGAGATAACTGACTCTTTAGGACGATATTCAGCTAAGATGGAAGAAGATGTCCCTGGTGAACATTTTCTCATCAACTGTGAACATTTAGAAAAAGTGAATTTTTCTACAATAAGCAAACTTTTTGATAGGTCCTTGAGCTTAATATGGCCCGATAGCATCCAACATGACAATGTCCTGCTCTTCGTGACTGATGCTGCGATAAGGACTGATAATGTTCTGAAAGCGCTGTACTAAAAAATGGTGCACCTACATGGCTAGCACATGCCTGTCACAGAGTTGCTGAAGAGATACGAGGGCAATTCATCGAAGTTGACCAGCTGATTGGATGCACGAAGAAAGTTTTTCTTAAGGCACCATCTAGAGTGGCATCATTCAAGTCGGAGGCCCCAAACGTTCCTTTGCCAGCGGCTCCCATTTTAACCAGATGGGGGACTTGGATTGAAGCATGCAACTATTACTGTGAGAACTTCCAAGTTGTGAAAAAGATCATCGACTCATTGACAGAAATGATGCGATATCAATTAAAGTTGCACAGGAACTTCTTTCTGATCCTGAAATTGCAGGTAAGTTTTCTTACCTAGAGTCGAATTTTGAATTTCTGCCTAGTGCCATTACTTCCTTGGAGAAGTCAGCAATGCTGTTAGTGGATCAAATAGATTTGATAAAGAAAGTTGTGAATGACCTGAATATTGTGACTGGTAAAGTGGGAAAGAAAATTGAACAAGTTTTTTTTTAAAAAAATGAAGGATATGAAACGCTGTGCTTAGTTGCATATATGCTATCAGGAAAAAACTTTTCTCTTGGTGAAATTTCTGGAAATTCTGAACAAAGCGACATGGTTTATTTCAAGTATGCTCCTGTGGTGTCAGTAGAAGTGGAAAGGAACTTCTCTATGTTTAAAGCATTGTTAGCAGATGATATAAAATCATTCTCTTTCAAAAATCAGCACATGATTTTTGTTGTGCATTGCAATTCTGGACTGTTGAAATAAAAACTCCTAAGTTTGCCATGTCAAATTAAACTGTCAGAAAATGTAAGATGAATTTTTATGTCTTTACCTTGTTTTATTTTACATGGAATATTTTTTGTTGACAAAATAAAAACTTTCAGTTTGGCACAGAAACGAAACATTAAATTACATTTTAAGGTTTTGTTTTGGTTTACTTGTTTTAGTAATGAAAACATTTTTTTTTTTTTGTAATTTTATTAGTTTTAAAGAGCATTTTTTTTTAAATTCTTGGGTCATGTATGCATTTTTAATAGGGCATTTTATAGAATTTTAGGTCATCAAAATCCTAGCCCTACAAATTAAAATGTGATCCAGGATTTGTTTAAAGAAAGTTCAACTCACTGTTTTCTTTCATGATTCCATTGTTTTGGTCCACACTGCTGACAGCTGTTATGTAGGCCTAAAAAGAGTTCTAGCTCTTCAGAGATGTTTCACAAACCGCAAAGAGAAATCTTTCACAATTTATCATAAATGCCAGTAGGGGTACATCTGTAAGAATCTGCAAACTTATTACATTTATACAACATTAGAGTTATGAAAACATGTCCTTAGCCAAATATTTTACCCCGTCTTTCCTAGCCTTAAAAACACAATTCTCTGTAATAGTTATAAAAAAAACCTGCAACATCATTAGGCCTACTAAATGTTTAAGTTATAAAAACATGTTCCTAGCCAAATATTTTAAACGGTCGGCATAACATTAAAAAGAAGCACCATTGTTTGTAGGTCTAGCCATAAGGCTATGATTATCCTTCAAGTTTAATGGTAAATAAAAACAAATAATTTGAGTAATTATTATATTAGTATAATACTAATGCTCTAAATTTTCATTTGCACAAACGTAAATCAAAATAATTAAGTGTTTAAGCCAATGTAACACTCACTAGAATATATTATTAATAAAAGCATAAACTATTACACAGCTAAAATAGGCCAACATTTACACCTCAGTTAGTTAAAAGGATAAATAAATACAAACATGTTAGGTAATTATATTGATACAGCACTATTATTGTTACTTACCGATTGCATAAATGTAAAATAAATTAATTCTTCAGTTTGAACAGCCACAGCACTCACTAAATGTAATTATTTATAAAATATATTTGTATGATGATGATTAAGACGGACCTATGAGTGGGGCTGTAAGTTATGACATGAATGACAGAAAAATGGCGGCTTTATTGATTGCATGACAGCATTAAAAAGATCGATGCTCGAATTTCAGCAATATGATGTGTTACTGGTGACATTTCATAGAGGTGACGCGTCATAGAGATCCGTGTCAGACTTTTATCTTAGTGTACCAATTCTCTACCAATAAACCTGAGCACAGGAATCTAGCCCGGGACCCTTGTTCTAGCTTACCAATTTTCTACCAACTCGTTTTCGACTAATTTAAAATAAATGAAAAGCGGTCTTCTCCATTAGACCATTCCTGTAATTATGATTTAGAGCCTGTGTATTGATAATCATTACAATTATTTCCTTTAAAAATTGCAGAAGTGACTTCCAGCAACTGAGGAAGACGCCTTCTTTTTCAACACTGACAAGAAACATCTCAAGAAGTGAATGAAACTGTACAAATGAAGAAGGGCATTTTAATATGATTAAAAAGTTGTTTTTCAGCTAACCAATGTATAACAGAACAATTTGATATAATAGTAATGCAAATTAGTATAATATTAATATATCTTAATGTGAGAGGAAAATAAACTTAAATTTAATCATTTAGCTAGCACAGTATAAAAAAACAATTCATGATAGTATTAGTGTTAATGAGTATAATATTAATGGACTTAATGTGATAATAAAATAAAGGTATAAAAGAACAATAATATTCATGATTGTAGTAGTATTGGTATTAGCGAGTATAATATGAGAATAAAATAAAATGTTTATTTTTTATTTTTTAGCTAACCCAAACATTATAATAGTAGTAGTGTTAGTAAGTAAAATATAAATTAATTTTAATGTGAGAAGAAAATTAACATATATTCTTTTTAGATAGCTAGGTAGGCCTTATAATAGAACAAGTCATGATAATATTAGTGTTAATGAATATAATATTAATTATATTGAGGTAATTAATTATAGAGGGTATAAAAAAGCAGCAATCCATGTTTTAATATATTCAGGTATAATAATAGTAGTAATGAGATTATTATTAATTATTTTGAAATAATTTAATGGTTGAGGCTTGAAACATGTTAGGTTTAATCTGGATGATATTTTTTTACAAATTATAAAATGTATCTAATAGATGGACGAAGAAGGGGCTTGTACATTCGATGCCTGTCTCAAGAGAGTTTATCTGGATATATTCAGTGTGTCTGTTATCAGTACATTGAATTCAAAAGTAATTACAGACAACCTCGTTAAATATATTTTCATAAGAGTAAAATATCCTATCTTACAGTTTTTGGAAACTCTAAGAAATAATATATTTGTTTTCTAGTGTATAATCCTGCTCATTTGTCGCAAGATTTTTATACTTCCCTTTACGATTGCATCCATCTTGAATTTTAAGATGAATATTTAAAATTAAAATAGAACATTCTTTGACGTGTATCGATGGTTATACAGAACGTAAGAGGAGGTAGAAAGAGTATATTCATTTTGTTAACCATGCTCAATGGAAGTTTGTACAATATAGGAGGCTCCAACAAAACGACCATAGTTTGACCAATGACGCACCCCTCCCTTATAATAATTAGCCATCTTCCAGATGGAGCGCGATTATATATGCGCTTACCTCACCAACAAAAATAGAAAGACATCTAGCTACTTATATATCCAAGACGTGATTTGAACATATGCCGGGTTTGATTTGTGCTCCAAGTTCACTGATAGCAGGACTGACTGAAGTTGACAATAAATTACTCAGCTGATAATATCTCTTTCACACAATTTAAAGGGGGAATTTAGTCATTTCCGCGCATATATATGGAGAGAGAGAGAGAGAGAGAGCCAGTAGGATTATCTATAAGTATGGTCGGTTAATCCTATTGCTAATTTGGTATCGAATAAAAGATTTTCCATAGGGAACAATTTGCCATATAAGGACCCAGTACAATTCTTAGCTGAGATTAAAAAACTTAATAAAGTTAACTAGTTTCAGAGATTTGCATTCTTAAGGTGAACTGTGGGCTTGCGAGTTTTGGTATCCTACTGAAGGAAAGAGTGAGACAGCATATTTAAACTGAGCGCTACATGAAATATTTAATACTACAAATCTTGAGAACTTGTTTGGAGTATTGTGTTATATATCCTATCTTGGCACAAATCGAACGATATGTATTTGAAAACTCTGGTTGTAGTTATTCAAGCTCCATCGAGTTGAGGATTAAGGCTGCATGAAGGTTGGACTGTAGGGCTGAGAAAAGATTTAAAATAACACTTACTTTGTTACATTTTTCCAGGATTATGAAATATCGCAGGAGTACATGATATTTTTTATTTTGTAGTTCCAATAGATTTCTATGTTTCTATATAAAGAGATTAGAAAAAATCTTATTAGTTAATATATTAAGTTGGTGCAAAATTTTGTATTTTTAAGTTGTGAGTAGGCTCAATTTTTTTCTATAAAAACCTTGGATTCTAGCGCAAATAAAGGTATGTAATTTTTTCAAATTAAAATACCACATAGAACTATCGTAATTTAGTAACAAAGTTTGTTTAAATTAGTTCAGTGATGTGCTGTCAGGAACTCTACTTTCGCTTACATATCCTGCGTACCCCCACCACAAAACCCAACTCACAGATGTTAGTCAACTTTCTCTTTCGAAAATGTCGGGTGTCACGTACTAGGACCAGCTTAGCACCCCCTAAAATGGATAAGTTGTAAGAGTCCATTACGAGGCTACAATCTGTTTATATAGACTTGTAAGATATAATGGGAAGATATGTATTATTTATTGGCCAGAGTAATGGATAGTGATCGGTATTACGACGATGATGTATTAGTCTTGCACAATATCGGAGAACTAATACTACCCTCCGACACTGCATCTAAACTTATCGTGAACGTGATGACATGTAAATGTTTAGTTTATACCTACTTTTATTCTCTACATAGAAGAAAGGATTCAATACATTTTGAACTGACTGTCTACAATTTCAAGAAATCATATTTAATTTAATCAGTTATCATGAATTTGAAAACTGTTGTGTGTAGAACATGTCCAGGAAAGTCAATATTTCCTTCAGGTAGATGAAATTATTTTCTTAATATATTTAGACTATAGATTAAAATTTACAATTCTTTTTTTCACGTTGCTTTTATCGGAAACGCACAAAGTTTGTACTATTGTTGTCATTTTACAGATTGTCAAGTGTAAAAACACAGCATGTTGCAAACCATTTAGAAGCGGCCAGCAGCAAATGCTTCCTGATGGCTTAATTATTCCACCATACCCACTGAAGCTGGGCACCACTTCTTTGCAATTCCTGAAGCCTGGAGATAAGTGTACATATGCATTCTTTCTTTTAAGGTAATATGTATCAATAGGGCACATTGGAGATGGATTCCACCATATGCCCTACGATTATTACTGCCCGAGTACTAGGCTGACCTCCAGGGCAGATTGTACGTGCATTGCAGCAAATACTTTGCCTCGAAGAAGAGCATTAAGGTTCATACCAAACACCTCCATCCTGCAAGCACTCTGAAAAAGGGTGTAACTAGGGTGAAGCCTGTTTGTATTGTCACCCGACGCAAAAAAAGAGCTGTTGTGTGCTTTTCAAGGCACCGATTTAATTGAACACGTTGATTGGCTTGAAGAAGTGGATGTAGATGTAGTGGGCTTGTCAGTTCCAGGTGAAGTTTCACCCATTGATCCGATCCCTGTCATCAAATCGATGAGTGATTGGCTCACTCCCATGTGGACGGATGACGTGATTGTTTAAATAAGAAGTTCTTGTCTCTGACACCTTATTGGCTGCAGAGGAGTATTAAACTTTTTGATCGTGATATTCAACTAAATGATTGGCTCGTGTAAGGAGTGTATTGTAGTATTATATACTAATTTATATTCAGGATTCAACATGGATTTTAATAAGTCGAGTCCCTCTTTGAGTATCACAATTTAAACTTCCCTATGAAATAATGAATCTTGATGAGAAAGATTATTTAACACAGGTTGAGGAAGG
>CABFWB010001978.1:0-39491 GCA_902151455.1 Timema bartmani
CTCGTCTTACTACCCGTTACAACCAACATGGATTTGTTAGCTTACCTACCACCCCGTCTTAATACCCGTTACTACTAACAATCATTCGTTAGCTTACCTGGAATAATAAAATAATAAAAAAGCTCTTTTGCTTCAAATTTGCTTTTCCACTACTTGGCATCGCATTTAAAAGTGACCTTAATTTCAGTACTTGTGTGGTTTTTACTTTAACGTTAAATTAATTAAAGCAAACCTTAAAATAGAACTGATAATGCCCTAGAGCTTTAGTAAGTAGCCCTTACTCCCTGGAACATGGAAGAGGTTCAGCTTAATTGAATTTGTCTGAATAAAATAAACAAACAGAGGAAGAGAAAACAGACTTGCTAAGGTTGATAGGATGTGAAATAGAAGTGATATTATCGTCGACGATGTATTGCAAGACATTCTTTATCTAGTTCATCTGACTGAATATAATATTATACAAGGGTGCGAGGAGTCTAATCAAATATATTAAATATTCCCTAAACCAAATCTAAGTTAGACAATCTTAAACAAATGGTTAGATTTTGATTATTTTAAATGATATTGCTTATACTTTATTACTTAAGATAATACATATTATATACATTTTATGGCCAATTTACTAACCCAACCTTCAGAAAATGGAGAAAATACTACATTTTCCCTAATTTATTATATATTTTAATAATATATTACCCGCTTTGGTGGACACATGGTCAAAGGTGCTAATCTCGCAATAGACTAGACATTAAATTAATGAGATAAGTCAAGGAGGAATCAAGAATTTAGAGGGAATCAACCCGTATTTATATGGAGTAAGAGTGGGGAATCTTTTAGGAAGAAACATTATACTGGGGCTCCAAACACGACTTTCTCATAGCCAGAAAACCAGATTTTATGGGTGTTAATATTTAGGTTTGTGATATCAACAGTGGGGATTACAAATTACTATACAGAAGGCTCGAATGGGTATTTATTTTGGGTTCACTTATATTTGTCTGTTGTGTGTGGTTATCAGATGAAGTACGAAATGTTAGCTGTACTCCTTATTAGGACTATAATTATTCATTACACTACCGGCCCCGTGGTGTAGTGGTCAGTGCACCTGGCTATGAGATTAGGGGTCCCGGGTTAGATTCCCGGTTGGTATATTGGGTATTTTTCCCGAAAGGGTAACTACCCCAAAGGTCACCAGGATTTGGTTCATTTAGGCTTAAGCTAGGCTTAAGTGTTTCCACTGGTTCCACATCCTCATATTCACGATCACCACTACCTAATCTCATCGGGACATGGAAAGAGTCTCCTCGGAAAGGATGTACGATTAGTACATTCGGGGGTCTCCTTGACAACGGTACATTAGTACTGGCTAATCTTTCCACTACTGGGCTAAGATTTATGTAGCCCAGACCCGCAATATATAATATAGTCTATTAATTAAAGTTAGCGTGATACAGGAGTGGATTTAAAATGGGCTACGGAGGGAGTGCGCACGCCTCCCCTCCCCCCACCCCAAGAATTATTTTAAAGTTCGTATTACAATGATAATAAAAAAATTAAACTAATTAAATCTATATTATGGTCACCACTATTTGTAGGCCTACTGTCACGTAATGTATCATTATCCAGTTGCTTCGCGTGTCAATCACTGATTACATTTTTAACACATCATTTGACTAACAAAAAATAAACTTGCTTCGGTGACTGTATGGTGTAAGGAGTCAATCTCGTGTTGGAAGAGATTGACGATAATAGGTGAATAGGGGTTCGAATCTCGGTCGGGTGTACTAAGAGTGGGTTTTCCAAAATGGTTTTCCATTCTCCCTCCACACAAATGCGAGTGCACTTCCTCTAAGTTCAACTATCCTCATCCTTAACTCATCAGCGTAATTAGTACACATGCGTTTCGCCTGAAGATATAGTAAATCGTGGTGCTAAAAAAATAAAATATAACATAAAACATAGCTAAAAATGTAGATTTGTGCATTTTTCCCCTAATATTCTGATATTAATAATTATTATTTTCATTTTCTTAGTAATAATTGAGCAATTAATTAAGTTATTTGCTTATAATTTAAACATGCATACATTCCTTATAGTTAGTAAATGCACATAATAAATAGCAGAACTCCCGCACTTCCCTCCCTGCTCTACCACCGAAAAATATGGATCTGCCCCCGGAGTGATATAGATGAGGCATTCCAATTTGTTCAAAGTAATACCCTGGTATTCAATTTGCAAACTAAATATCCATAGTAGTATTATTACAATTTTGTTTTAAACATCAAACCAAGGTATAGTTTTAGAATGTATTAATTATTTTTATCTACAGTCGCGTAGCGAGATTGAGGCAGGCGGGGCATGTGTCCTAGGTGACAAATTTATTAGCATTAATATAATTATCAATTTTTATAGTAATAATAATAATAATAATAATAATAATAATAATAATAATAATAATAATAATGCATTTTATTTTTATCATCTTGTATCCAATATCAAAACGAGTAACCAGTTTGAGTACCAATATAAGAACTCAGCCAAAATTCAAAGGACAGTTATCAAGTGGCACCGTTTCTTTTATTTACCCTGGTCTTCATCAACTCTAGTCACACCCCCGTCCTTACATCATGACTTTTGATAATTTTGTAAGACATATTTGAAATGTGTCCTAATATTGTGTTTCTTAAGAATTCCATTAATGTCATTTTCTCTCATTGTTAGAACTTATTAGAAAAAAGGTGGAAAGTAAGTCTTGATTAAACTTAGTTCGTAAATTTGATAACTTAGTTGCTAAAGCAGTGATGTGCCAGCTAAGTCAAGGGCTCAAAATCTCAAAACACTTTTAAAATCACGTTTTTAAAATAAATTTAATATTGGTCTATTTATTTATGTATATATTTATATATGTTTATCTCTCTCTACATATATATATATATATATATACTGTACATATTTCCACCTATTAATTTAAACTATAGCAAATCAATTTAAAGTTTAGTATCAGAAAGCTTAACTCGAGTGACTTCAAAGAAATGGTAACCACTTGATTGTAGGTAGAGTTTAATTTAAAAGTAATACTCGTACTTGTGAGAAGTAGGTCCATTCCAATATGTTCGCAGCCATTTGATTGGCTAGAAACTGATTGGTCGAAACTAAGTAGCAAAGTCCTATTGATTGCGAACATTCACACGTCTCACTGATTGAATTAAGGAAGGACAAGAACGGCATATTTGTGTACTACGCGCGCGCACCAAGTAGAGAGAAAGTTTTGATTGTATTGGTCTTAAGATTCTTAATGAGGTGCGTTTATAAGATCCTGATTCAAACAAAATGCCCAGGTTAACAGGAATAATATGAAAATCGTCAGGTGGAATTAGGTAAAGTCTCACAATAAAAAAAATAGATGGAAGAATGGTTTTGGAATTTTTACTGACATTAGAGGTCGGGATTAGATGTCATCTATGTGCTTGTTCAAAAATTGGGTAAGTTTTGGTGTGTTTACTCAAGATTGACCATAATCTTGTGTCTACAGATTAGATAATCATAGTGTAAGCACAGAGAGCTAGAATCAGTAAAATGCATAGCCTTACTGAATTATATATTCGGAGTTCACACTACAAAATGTAGCTCGGTCCTTCCTTGATCATGGTTGTAGATTAATAGCCTGATAAAGTCATACTTCTCAAGTACTCTATAAATATCCTATGTGTGAAATATTGTCGCGTTCAAAATATATATACACTTTATTTTTAATACATGCTAGCTGCAACTATCAATAGCTGCGATTAATTAAACCACTGTACATTACTATATTTTCTTTTTTATTGATGTTAAAATTAGTGATGATGTTTATATTTATTTAAGATAATTTCTAACTATAAGGCTAATTACTGTACTTACCATGAAAAGTAGAAAGCTTACCTTGCGTCACTACACTATGATTATAAAAAAGATAGAACCGTAGTGTAGTACTTCAAGGTAAACTGCTTACTTTCTGGGTAAATTGAGTATAAAATACATGTCATAGCTTGTCTACAGGTTGATTCGAACCTCTCTGTACAAACTTTAATGATATAAGAAACAATGAAACAAACCTATTTTGTTAATGAATGTATGTCAACAGACATCACGCTTAGGTGCTAGAGGGTGCTGTTGGGCAGAAAGTGTGAACCTCTGTGCACAACAGATAGAAATAAATCCCCGGACCTCAATAATAAAGATAAGAAAAGCACACTTTCATCGGAGCGAATACCTGCGGTTACAACTCATCTGTTAGCAAAGAGTTTAATTTTCATAGAAGGAACTTTTATAAAATACAAACCCATCATTTTTGCTGTCAAATGAATAATATTTTACTATATTATTAGATTTATTTTAATCTTATTGATAATACAGGATGGGGCCGAAACAATTAGACCATTAATAATATGAAAATTAAGAATTGAATTGAAAAGTAAATATTCACCAGCTAAATAAAAGCCAACTACATACTACACGTTTTGAAGATAATGCCACTCAGGTGAGCTCTAGTGTACGTCAGGCAAACCTCAGCAGGTTGTCCATCACTTTCCTCAACATAGATCCTCAATTGTTTCCGTCCCAACCTCTCTATGTACCAAAAGTAAAAGCTGTATATTATATGACTTTACGTATGAATACTTGAAAGTAAATCCTAAGTAATTTTCTAGCTGTCAGATAAGGCCCTTCCTCTACATATTTGATCCCATTTATCTCAAGATAACTTATTAAATCACAGTGCCGTATTTCTCGTGGCAAGAGCTGCGAGATAGGTTGTTGTTACGTTGAGAGATCACCAGGAGGTGCTCCATAGGGATGGAGTGGTCCAGTGCTTCTCAAAGAGCCAGCTATTCATTGTAGCTACGTCGCCATTTTATGGACGATGTAATCACACCGGAGCCGTGGGAGAAGAACAATTCACAAGTTCGCACCTCCATTGAGGGAATTGGACGTGGTACTTACCTCTGGTATTCAGCAACTTCTCACCCATGGTTCAGCAAATCCTCAGTAACAAGTCTAGACTTGGTACGATTTTAGTCATAGAAAATAGATAAGTGATCCTTCGTACCTTATGTATAGTAACTAATACCTCAGATTAGTTATAATTGTAAATAACAACCTCTTACTAGATAAATACTGGCTCAATATCTTGAAAATAACTTTCTTCATTCTTTTATTTTGAAAAATTTAAATTACTGAAAGTCAACATTTGTACTAAAACGGACTAAAATACATACTCTAATATATTATTTGGTTCAGTTAGCCTATTTAACATATTTAGAAACCTTCTTCTGTGGCCACATAGTCTAAGGCGCTACTCTCACAGTATAATAGACTGCCAATGATGGGGATATCGAGGCTTTAATCTCATTCTGGTGTACTGAGGGTGGTTTTTCAAAAATAGTTTTTCACTCTCCCTCCACGTAAATTCAGGTACACTTCCTCTAAATATAGCCTTCACAATCCCTAAAACCATTAGCGTAATTAGTTCATAAGCGTATAACCTGAACGGGTAGTAAGATGCGGTGATAAAAAAAAACACTCATATTTAAAGAGTTTGCCTGGAGGACCGTCAACTCGCACAGTATGAGTGGTATGCGGGTCGCCTGTAAACAGGGGAAACCGCAACATGAGCCGTGCACATAGCGGACGGGGAGGGGTGAGGTCAGTTGGTGGGTCGCCAATAAACATGATCAACAATAGATGTGGACAAAAAGTATTTATAACAGTTTCAATGGCTCAACAACAGAACTTTATTTTCCAGGTGAACCAAACTATGAAATGCGTGAAGTGACTGTTGAAATACCATCAGGATGGTATGAATAACATTATTCTCTCTAGTTTTTTTTTAGCTTCACCTCTTATTACCCGTTCAAGTTGTACTTTATTTTCTTTATTGAAATGTTTGTGTGAATGAGAGCGTAAATTATCATTGATATATTATATCCTAAGTCTTTTTTATGAAATTTCAATTTCACACGTAATTTTTAATGTATTATTTTTATATTTAATGTATAAGATCGTGGTTATTCGCTTATGAATTTGCTACCGTTATGAAACCAAAATAATTTATAGTCCAATTTTGACATAAAGGGATTAAAAACAAGTACAAACACTTTTTTTTTGTTATTTTATACAGAGTGGGGCCGAAACAATAAGATTATTAGTCACTTGAAAACTTAACACTTTAGTAGAAAAGTTAATATTCAATAGCTAAATAACAAACTAATTACTACACTTTTTCACTTTTTAAATATGATGTCACTGAGGTGAGCTTAACCGGACGTCTGACAAACCTCAGCACGTTGTCCATAACTTTCCTCAGCGTATATCGTCCAATTGTTTCCGCCCCACTCTGTATATATTAATAATATTTATCAAAACTGACATTGCAGATATCATGCATGACCTGATGTAGAAATACGTAGAAGGATATCCAGTAACGTTTTTAGCTGTCAGATAAGGTTCTTCTTAGAAACAATGGACTGCATTCGATAGTACAAATTCTAATTCAAATGGCTACATAATTAGTTAGGTCTATATTAATTAAGTTGCCATTGATTGATTCTCTCACACAGATAAATAAGCGTTAAATTTTGTTAAAAGTTTCACTTTTGAATAGGAGTGTTAAAATATAACTTTTTAAATGGAAAATTAAGTTAAAGTGACGCTTGAAGCAAGTGAAGTAAAATATAAATTAATTCAAAGTTAAAGTTTTGTTTGTTTTCACATAATAATATTTATGCATTTTTAATTAATCATTAAATGTATATAGGTGTAGAAAAATATATAGGGGAAACCACACTATATTCTTTATTGCTGATATATTTGAATTTAGCAGTGCAAACGTTAGATGTAAAAATAATCACTAGTCTGTGTAAAAGTATCATTTCGTAGATTTTCTAAAAAGTATTTCGTGTTTAAATATTATGTCATAATTATTATTTAGTGAGCTATTTAAAATATGTTAATAATTTATTGAAGTTTTCTTCCTCCTTCAAAATAATTCGAGGACGCGAAGGTAGATGTAGGTGTCAAGGTCTGAGTGGAAGAGATTTGACCCTTGACCTCGACTTTCCAAATATTTGCACGCCTCTACTTTTGAACAATATTTATGATTTATCATATTTTATTCTTTGACTGCACTCGACAGCGTATTCACACTTACGTTTCAAAATTATTCTAATTCTAAATTGAAGGAAAGGGATTTTATTTTCACAAATATATTGTTAGAGTCAATTATTTAGTTACTATTGTCGAAATTTTACTCAAATATATATTATAAGCGTGGTAAGGTTATATATAAGTCCCCATTGCTTTATTATTATTTTATAAAGTCAAGGAATTTACGATGTTCTAAACATGTGGCAAGAATAATGGAGAGAAAACATTGTTATGGGACAGTTAACATTATGATGTATTATTTGTAATTTTATTTTGTCAACAATTAAAGGAAAAAAAAGTAACACCCTAAACCTTAGGGTTGAATGATTTTTTTTCTATAACCGCATCTAACTACCTGTTCAGGTTATTCGCATATATAATAGTTACTATAACGGGGTAGGGATGAAGAAAAAAGCATTTTAGAGGTAATTTACTCAAATTTGTGTGCAAGGAGAGTGGGGAACGATTTAGGTAAACCTACCCTCAGTAGATCCGACTAGGGTTCAAACTCCGATGGGCCCGTTTGAATTATATAATGTTACTATAGTTACCGCTCTCTTAAAATTTATCTTTGGATTTCAAGTTAAGACTTCTTCTATTATTTGTCCTCAGATTTTTATTTGATATTTTTCCTTGGTGATCAAGTCAAACAAAAAAAAATTAATACTATTTTCAATGTTACATTATATTCATAAAGAATCATCGTTTTACCTCGGTTTAAGACGTCAGTCTCGCAATAGATATCAAAACTAAAAAAAAGCCTATAGTTACAAAATCGATTGCTTAGAATTATAAAATTAAATCACTTGAGAGGAGCTACTAAACGAAAAAGTCTCTTAGGGGACACCATCTTGAAACGGATACTCAGATTGAAGAACTATGTACAGTACAAAGGTTGTTTGACCAAGATTCGCTGAAATTGTTCCAAGAATTCAACAGTAATCGTGGAACAAGCATCCGGGCAGACAGGTGGTAAATGCCAAATGGTAAAGTTGAAGCAGGATATCACTACGCCCAGTCAATCAGGATCAAAGACGCCTATAACTGCTTTGTCATTATTACCCAGGAACTTCTGTTTTAGGTCAGGATCCAAACCCAACAAGGTGCATTAAGCTAATTTTTCCTCCATCCTCCATCCTCCAACATCCAAGAAAATGCGGGTGGATTTTAATTATTAATGTACACCCTCCACATTCCTGCCTTGCCTAAAAATAGCTCAAAAATAACGTAAGCCTAGACATTATATTACCTTAAATTTCAAAATGGTAAACTTATAAAATGTACATTTTTACAAGGGAATCAAGAGTTTAGGTATGTACCTATGAGCATTGTATATGAGGAAAAAGAAAATATGTTATGAGATCAAAATCCAGGCCTTGTTGATAGTACTCGAGTAAAATTCGTTGACTGAGATTTGAACACAGACCCTTACGAAGCTGGTTTTTACTAATGTGATGAAATCTAAAGCTTTGCTCGAGCTATTCCACAACAGAAATACTGAAGTGCTCTGTCTATAGGAACATAGCTCCAAGAAGAAATCATTATAAAATTAAATAAATAGATGGGTAAACAAGAGCAGGGAAATATAGCAATATCAATATGGAAGAGGAAATGAGAGAGCAAATAAAAATGTTATTTAAAGCATCCAAGCCTTTCTTTTCCAAACATGTGCCCGCACAAATTGAGTTCTGTTCTTCCGAGTCTCGTAAAACCCATCTCGACATCAAAGTGCACCAGTCCGGCTTTTGTTTTTGACCCATTTTTATGGACCGGATATCTTGTCTACATCTGTTTTATGCGACCTATTTCAGTTATTCTCTAAGTATCAATGTTTTGACACCAGCTGGCAGCTAAATAAGTATTATTATTATTATTATTATTATTATTATTATTATTATGCGTTTTACCAATTATCCCGTGGGCAGGCGTTGGTCTCGTCTTGTTTGTTTTTCTGATGATGAGGAGGTTGGGGATCAATTCCTGGTTGGGTATACTGAGGCATAATTTTATATTTTGTATACCACTTTCCCCCCATGTTAGTGCTAGAGCGTCTAATTTAAATGTTTCCCTCTTACTAAAACGAACCAAATTAGTGTTTGTACACAGATATACTGGTTGAGTAGCAAGGCGTAGATTTTTGGTACTAGCATCAATTAAAATTACCAAATACGATGTACATTCTGTTTAGCTCGAACCATGACATTCTTACCTTGATCAATTACAGTATGACCCTATCTTATAAGCTGCACCATAGTTTAGCACGTCAAGGTATGCTCTCTAACGTTGAGGGTAAGTGGCGTGCACATAATTTTAGTAGTAGCTCCTAAAAGTTACAACCCCCTACCCCCTCCGATTTCCCCAGTGTATCATCACCCATCAGGGCTATACTTATTTAATGACTAACTAATAGAATAAGAATGAGGAAAGTAGAATGAATTGTACCATACTTTTTGTAGAGCATAGAAAAAATGGGAAACCATTGAAAAAAACCCTAAATCCACACGGATGAGTCTCGAACTCAGACCTCCCACCAATCAATGGCCAGCCAGACTTCAACGTTTAGTCAGCTGTCTCATCGTTGTTAATTCGACGACGTTTCACAATAAATATTTCAAAGTTCTGATTAGAAACATGAAAATGACCTTACTAAAAAGATTAATTTTTTAAAAGGGTAACAAGAGACAATTCTAAACGATTTCCCTTCAAGTAAGCGGTGCGCTTAAGCAGTCAATTCGATTCTCTACATTTGTCGTGTTTATACTTCTTTATATTATAGCCCGATAATTCAGGCTGAAAAACAAACAACAATTAAAAAAATCCTCTTCTGTGGCCGCATGGTCTAACGCGCTACTCTCACAGTAGACTAGACTGCCGATGACGGGGAGATTGAGGTTCGACTCTAGGTCAGATGTGCTATTGGTGGTTTTCCAAAATGGTTTTCCACCCTCCTTCCAAGAAAATGTGGGTACACTTACTATATATATAACCTTCCCAATCCCTAAAACCATTATAGTAATTAGTACATAAGCGTATAAAACGAACGGGTAGTAAGACACAGTATTAAAACAAATGTTGATTTACTTGAAGTTCTGGACATAAAGCGAAGAGGTGCTTTTATAAGATCAATGTCCCGTTAAAAAACTAGCTTTAGAGGTAACATTGTGAACGTGAGAAAGTTTGTTCACTGTACCATATTATAGAGAGAATATTTTTGGTGTCGCTGGCAACATTTCCCCTCTCTGTTACTCGTGCTCTGTTTATGTGTCGTTGGCGCGTGTAATATTACATCGTCAGAAATTCCTCCAGTTTATGAAGGGCTAGAGGGAAAGATGCTTTCGGTCACAAAGTAGAAAACAGTTTGTGTGGAAGAAGAGTAATAAAGTAGATGATACTCTTGGTTTAATTACTGAGCGGTTCGACCCAGCTGTATCCGGATCAGTTTAATACTAACGAGACTTTCCGAGACGTGACTGGCTGCTGATTGGGAGCTGCACAGACAAACACGAATGCTCGCCTCTCATCATGGCTTACGGCTGCTGCTTAATATTGGTTACGTTTTTTATTTTTGCATCACGTCTCACTACCCATTTGGGTTATACGCTTATGTACAAATAACACTATTCTGTTTGGGATTAGGAAGGCTGAATTTAGAGGATTTATACCCAAATTTGCGTGCAGGAATAATGGAAAACCATTTAGGAAAAACCACCCTCATTACACCCGACCGGGATTAAATCCCGAGCTCCCCGTCTTCAGCAGCCTAGTCTATTGCGATAGTAGCGCCTTAGACCATGTGACCACCAAAGGGCATTGGAAACTTAACATTGAGAGGGATTTAAATAATATTTTTCTTTGCACAACTATTTCTCATCAAGCTACAAAAATAAAGTATAAAGTCCCAATATATTTATGTTTATATGATAATAATATCGTCATGGAACAATAGACAATAAGCCTGCTTCAGTGGACTCATGGTCTAAGGCATCACTCTCGTGATAGAGTAAATTACTGATGACAGGGAGATCGGGGTTTGGATCCTAGTAGTTTGTATTGAGGGTGGTTTCATCAAGCGTGTACTACACTCTCCCTACATGAAAATGTGGGTATACTTTCTCTAAATTCAATGTTACTCATCCCTTACTCGCTACCGTCGATAGTAAATATGCATATAACCTGAACAGGTAGTAAGACGTGGTGCTAAAGAGATAGGCAATAAGTTGTAAATTGATGGGCGAAGATAATGGTAACCAAAGCGCTGATTTAATTACATGTCATTTTTATTTTGAGGGCATCACAGAAAATGCTCATGTGCTCATAACTCTTGATTATGATACTTTGTTTGTGGAAATGTATATTTTATAGGTAAAGTTTTTAATAATTTCTTATCATTTTGGATTTTTAATATCATGTTTTGATGCTTTGAATAGATTTAATTTGATCAATGAAGACTAGAAACACCTCCTCCTCACCGGGATATGAACAAACAACCCAATACGGTAAGCCTCATGGTCTAAGGTACTACTCTCACAATATACAAGACTGCCGATTACGGAGAGAACGTGGTTCGATCCCAGTTGGGTGTACTGAGAGTGGTTTTACCTAAATGGTTTTCCACTCTCCCTCCACGCAAACACCGGTACACTTAATCTAAATTCAACCTTCCTAATCCCTAATAAATTAGTGTTTTTAGTAAATATTTGTACATCCGGAACAGGTATATTAAGACGCGGTGCTATAAAACAAAATAAATATTTTTCATTTTCCATAAAAATGTTCTATTTTTAACGTTTTTTTCTTCTGTTTTTGCATCTTAATATTCTAGCAGAAAGTGAAAACAGTCCAAATAAAAAATATAAATAACAACAACAGTAATTCCATTTGTGAAATAGGTAAGTAGGTAGGTCTTGTGCATGAAAACGTCAGGAATTGTAACAGAGCCTAAAGTTTTGTGGCACGTTACAACGTGAAATGTGGCGCAAGTTTGTGGCAGACAGGTCTTGTGGATAAACAAGAGCACGGCACGCATCCCAAAACAGAAACGGGGAATTGAATGAATAGGACTTAAAGAACAAAGATGAATACAAACTAGGGTTCTTTTACTTCTCCATTTTTATGTGAATATAGTGTGCTTAAAAACTATAAGTAGTTTATATATAAATACATATATATATATAATGATATAATTTTTTCCATTTTTTAAAAGTATTTCGCGCACTTTCTGAACCAACTGGTTATATCAGACCATGATTATACTGATTGCTTAGAGCAACCAAAATAAAATTGCAATCTCTTACTTGAGAGGTGTTTATTAAATCAACACTGTGGTCTACCTTAACAGTCCTAGGCAAAGGCTTTTTTTTTATGTGAAATTAATTTTCACTTTCCCTCGACCTCTTGGAGTGAGAAGTATTGTGATAGTTAAAAATAAAAAAATCGAAGTACTATTTTGATAAATATAGATGTTTAGATGTTGAAGCCAAAAAAGTGGTGTTCACGATGCGGTCTGTCTGTCCATCTCTTTGTGTGTATCTCGGCGTAGAACCGAAAACATTTCACCGATTGGACTAACAAATGGTATATTTTATGGTTTTCATAATTTTCCAATGAGTTTTTTTAAATAAGATATGATATAACCCCAAAATTAAGGGTAGTTAACTGAAATAATTTTTTTTCTTCTCAAAATCGACTTCAATGAGTTTGATTAAAATTCGTATAAGTCATTTTTTAACATTACAAGCAAAAAAGGAGTTCTGATTTCCTTAAAAAAGACCTTTAGAGTAATTTACATAGGCATACATTTCTAATTTCGGTCAATTCTCCGCATCTATTTGAGAGACGAAATAACTTATCGTTGTTGTGTTGTAGAAATATCAAAAGTAAATTTTTTTTTTAAATGTATTATTATAAATCCAATAGTTATGATTTATAAGTAAATATATTATATATTTTTATGTAAGTCTTTGAAATGAGAACTTGATTGTTATGCTCTTTGGTGAACAGAGATATTCCTCTCTACTCAATCATTCTTTAACAATATATATTATTTCATTAAGTGTTCTTAAGTGGATTGTTTCTACAACAATATGTATTGTTTGGTTTGATTTCATTTCACAAATCCTAAGAGGTTTAAGTTAATGTCTGTATTTAAAAATAAAAGATAGAGAAAGCTCTATTATGATGCACCGTGTAATTTACTTATATTATTAATATTTAGATTTTCCGATGACAAAGAGGTAAGGATTTGAATCTCGGCTAGATGTACTAAGGTGATATTACCTTAAATTGTTTCCCACTCATTCTCCACTCCTCAAATGTTGGTACATTTTCACTAAAATCTATCTTCCTTATCCCTACCCCATTGGTATAAATATGCTGATAGCCCGGACGGATGCCATGACGCGAAACACGAACAAAATAGAGCGTAATAATATACATACATACATACATACATACATACATACATACATACATACATACATACATACATACATACATACATACATACATACATACATACATACATACATACATACATACATACATACNATACATACATACATACATACATACATACATACATACATACATACATACATACATACATACATACATACATATACACACATACATACATAGATACATACATAAATAGCTCTACATACATACATACACCGTTCTCTTACGGGGTAGGCAAGAAACTGTGCACATAGCTCAAAATACCACAACTGTGTCACTAATCCATCCTCACTAACTTGGTCCACACTTTCCTATCTTTGCAAACTTCCTTCATTTCAACAACATCCATACACCGGGGCATACATACTCGTTAATTCTTATGACACTGGATGTTCTCTTTTTCACACATTCAGCTACAACATTTAGTCAGATCTTAAATGGCCTACTACTTCCTTTTGATCCACACAATCCTTCTCCATATATTTGCTTCGTCACTCGATCCACATTCATACTCTCAACAATATATAAAATATGATAATTCAGAGGGTGATATTTTTTGCAGCGAGTAGTTTTCTACAATACAATTTTAAATCTCTATCTAAGAACTGCAACATTACCAAAATTTGTTTGAAAAGAGGATGGGAAATTTAATTTCGTAAAAAAACTAAACCTACATGCCAGTTTTTTCAAACTGTGCTCTGCGGAGACCTTGGGTTCCGCCATTGTTATCTCAGGCTCCGTGAGAAAGTGGTGTAGTATTATTTATTATTGTTTCTTATACTATAAAATAAAATCAGATTTAGGGATGTTATCAATTTAAAGAGTTATCCCAGCACTAGTTTCATGCTGTCCATGCTGTAGACATATCCAAACAATTGGCCCAGTATATATCACCTCTTCCCGCCTCCAACAACTATTCCTTTGTTCTATTCAAATGAATGCTTTGGGATTTGAACTGAAGTATCTCAGGGGAATAAATAGTGTTCCTTCTACCGAGTGAGCTAATTCATCTCCCTGGATCCCATCAAACAATGTTTGCCCTCTGTGAGGGACTTGACCAATCCACCCTTACTCTTCCTCTTGGGGTTCTCTGACTGCTCTTGCAATGTGACCCAATTCTGGAGATACTACCCCTTTATCGACCTTACATAAGCTTTGAGTTTGCCTCAGCCATCCTCAGGATCGTCAGAGGCTTGTGCTACTGAATGGGATAAGTTTTCTGTTGGCCTCAATGGTCCTCAAGATCGTCTTGGATTAGTTCTCAGGGGCGTTATCCATTGTTTGCCTTCACCATCTTCAAAAGCTATTTATACCTCACCCCTGTGCTTCACATAATATTATCCATACGTGCTATTTGCATATTTACACACATACATTAGCGATAAAAGGTAGATTTTACAGGTAGAGCATACGCATTTGTGTGGAGGGTGTGTAAAAAACCATTTAGGAAAAATCGACTCAATACACCTAGTCGAGAATCGAAACCTGCTCTCTCCGTCACTGGCACAAACATATAGCCAAACTATTAGTAGCGTCTTAGTGTAGATGAAATGGTTGACCGACTCGTTAGCTCAGTTGGTAGCAAGTCAGCCGTACCGGCTGTGACGTGGACACAAACGTCAGTTTTGTCTAGCCTAGATTACCAATAACGGGAAGTTCAGGGTTCGAATCTTTTTAAGATGTGTTGAGGTGGTTATTCCTAAATTGTTTCCCACCATGCCTCCACGTAAATGTGGGTACGCTTCATTTACAATTTTATCTTCCTCATCCTTATACCAAGAGTGCATATATATATATATATTTACTATGAAAACGGGTCATGGATATTGCATCTGATGTTTGAGCTAAGGCTCCTGAGTTTGAGACACAACGTGGTCAAAAAATTATCTATCATCGGTGAAGTCAATCAATGATGGATTGACAGTAAAGAAGCTAGGATTTTTTGTCTTAAAACTTAAGTAGTTTAAAGTTTCCTACTAATATTATAATAAGTTTGCTTAAAATGTTCACACTAAATGCCTGGATGAAAATCAAATATAGTAGAGATGACAATGATAGAAAAATTATGACTTCGTAGGCGTTGGGAGAGGATTAGAAAACAACGTATTTTGAATCAGGATGGGTTTCATACTCCATACTCCGACACATTAGCTCAGTAGGTAGCATCTCTGCCTACTGATCTATGATTCTTCAGTTCGAGTAGCTGCATAGCTTAAAAAGTTATCACTGAGGAAATGTGGGTTTTTCCTCTTTCAAAATGATAAATTAACGATTGGGGGATGGGTGTAGTATCTATATTTAAGTTAGTTTATAAGGGTTCGGCCAGACTGACGAGCGACTGAGCGATTAGGTGGCCAAACTGGCGAGCGCGTAATTAGCAGACTGATCCTAGTTCAGTAGAGAAAATGTCTCTATCAAAGACACTTGGTACATCTCTGCCCCTTGAAAATTATTACAAAAAATATTGTGTATTTATAAAAAAGAAAAAGTATGAGTGCATCCAATTAATAAATTGAAAAATGTTATGGTGAGTTCCACCATCTATATGGTCTTACTAATTAAATTAGGCCATTAGTAGCAAGTGTGTTAAACCTATCATTAATTAAAAAAAAAGTCAAATACCGTATCATGTGAAATTGAGAAGTTTTCCTAGCACTCAATGAACCAACATACAATTATATTGCTTAACGCCTGTAAACTAGACTGTACCGGCTCAAGCGCGCACGATTGAAAAATAGAACCAGCTCTATCTTTCAAGCGCGCGCGCTCGCTTGCTCGCTCCAGTCTGGCCACCTATCATTACAACCAATGTGTTCTATTTTATATTTTAGTCGCTCGCGCACTCGCTCCAGTCTGGCCACCTCTCATTACAACCAATGTGTTCTATTTTATATTTTAGTTGCTCGCGCACTCGCTCCAGTCTGGCCACCTCTCATTACAACCAATGTGTTCTATTTTATATTTCAGTCGCTCGCTCACCCAGTCTGACCGTCCCCATGGTCGTGTGGCGGTTCAGAAAGTGCACATCAAATACCTAAAATAATATTAAAAAATATGGTCTGATTACCTTATCTTCATTATACTTGGTGTGGTAGAAACTAAAGTACACACCCCCCTTTTGAGGATTTATTTTTGTCTAGAATTAAATTTTTGAAGAAAAATCCTACTTCGGGATATATAGTTGAGATGAAGTTCAATAAGTTTCTATTCTGTTAAAAGATGGAGCGAAAACAAACAATTTGGGCTCGATTGCGTTTGACGACCTGTAGAATACTTATAAATTACGTACTAATTCGCAACTGCATAGGGCAAACTTCCTTTACTTTTTTATGACTTCAAAATTAAGTTCATTCGATGCTAAATTACATATAGACCACTGTATTTTCTTTCAGAAAATATAAACTTTTACGAGGGTTGCAATGGTAGTAACTTCATTTTAACCGAGCTTATTGATCTATATTGGCTAAAGTGGACTTGGCAAGAAATGAACACATTCCTCTAGCATTAGGGACGTGCAATACTATAAAGATCCTCCCTAATGGCTCGTCTACCATCAGCTGCATCCGCTTGTCAGACGCGCACTCGTTTAGGCAAGCCGCACACTGGATGCGACAATTGATTAAAAACAAAACATCTTTAGACAAAACGTTGAATCTCGTCGTTTGCAGTGTGTGGGGATCTGTTTTTTGTCTTAATATTAGACGCCTTGATAACGTGTCCTATTCTCACCATTTCCAAACGAAAGCAGAGCTTCCGCCATTTACTATATATTAGCTTCGCACTGGCGCATGCGTGGTTCAATCTGTCGGAAGGTGTCTTGTCGAAATACGAAACATGAAGGACCTTCGTCTAACAAGGGAAAAACGTCTAACGACGTCGAAAGGCGTATAGTGACAGTGTCGAAGCCAGTGTTCTGGTCTCCACTTAACTTAATGTTGAACTGAGCTCATCAGACACCTTCCGACATTGTCAGACAAAATGTCTGGTCGTAAGGCAAAATGTCGGATCCAGTGTGTAACCTGTCTTAAGCTCACTCGCAAGACGTGAAATGTTTGTTTTATGCTTAAATAAAGACTGTCTACAATAAAATGTAGTTCCAACCAATATGACTCTCTCATCTCATGTTAAAGTTTACAGTTAAATAGCATATTATTTTTTACCACCACGTCCTACTACCAGTTCGGGTTGTTCGGGTGACCTGGTGGTCTAGGGGTAAGGTGTCAGACTTCTATGCTAAGGATCCCGGGTTCAATCCTCGGGCCCGGCACAGATTTATCTGATTGCCAAACCCTTCCTTCACCTCTGACAAGACGTGTATTAATCACAACTTGTGAATGTGAGGAATGCCAGGCCTCTACCGTGGTTCGGATCCCACGTTAAACTGTAGCTCCTCCATTTCATCTCACAATCACCCTACCATTACACATTAGCGTAAGTGCGTATAAGCCGAACGGGTAGTAAGACGCGGTGATAATAATAATAACATTTCGGGTTGTACGCTTATGTACTAATTACGCTAATGGTTTCAGGAATTATGAGGTTTTATTTATAAGAAGTGTATCGTATTTGTGTGTAGGAAGATTGGAAAACTATTTTGGAAAAACTACCCTCAGTACACCCGACCGAGATTTGAACCTCGATATCACCAGTCATTGACAGTCTAGTCTACTGCAAGAGCAGCGCGTTAGACCACGCGGCCACCGAAGCGGGTTTGAATAGATTCAAATGAGTATATTAAAACGTTATTAAACTATTACTCTTATTAAATAATAAAACTTGTACCATATATTTTCAAGAACTGTTATCCTTGCCAAAAAACAAATTTCTTTAGTTGGCTACAGTAGTGAACCTATATTTGTTTCTAATTGGCTGAATGCAAGCGTACTTCACTACATAAACGCAAGAGATGAGCAAATTTCATCTACTTCCGACAGTTCCGACACACGACTGCACTTGAGTGTTATATTGTAGACAGACAATACCACAAGTGCGAGTTCAACAAGCGGTGGCGACTGGTTGTAGACCGGGCATAAGTTTCCCTCGGGAATGTTCATCAGCACGAAGAGCTAGGCTCAAAGTATCGACTGATTGACGGGCTATCGGACCGGAGAGACGGACAGTTTGTGTGTGTTTGTCATGTTGGAGCGGGTGAGAAGGAGGGGTGCTTTGGTGTGGTTTAGACCGGTCATTATCGAAACATGGCCACATGAAATGTTTCACTTGTGGTTCACACACGCCCTACTCAACAGTAATAATGACTGATGAACACAGTGGATACCACGGTTTTCAGAAGGAAGGGGGTCTTGGGGGAAGAGGGAAGGGAGTGGCGAGGAGGGAAAGTAAACTCACAGCCACACGATCAATTAGTTAACGTTATAGAACCTTTAATTATTTTTTAATTATTTTTTAATCACCGTGGCTTACAAACTGTTCAGGTTAAACGCATATACAGTATTGTTGACTAATTACTATAATGAGGTAGGAATGAGGAAGGAAGAGTTTTAGAGGTAATTATACGCATATGCATGGAACGAGAGTGGGGAACCATTTAAGAAAAACGTACCTCAGTAGATGAAACTGGGATTCGAGCCCCGATCTCCACGTCATCAGCAGGCCAGTATAACAGAATAGTGACGCCTTAGACCGTTTGGCCAGAGAAGTGGCTTATACAGAATTATCAAAATATCACAACCAAACGCAGAAGCGGATTTACACTGTAGGACCATTAGGCACGGGCCTAGGGGCGGCGACTTTAGGGGGCGGCACATTTTGAATTACACTATCTTTATTTTTATTTTATTTTTGTTTTTAATAATTACGTTTAAAAATTATTGACTAACATTATTGAAATATGTAGTTCAAGTTAAAGTAAGAACGACAATATTTATTTTTAAATAACTGTACTTTTCAATCGCTTTGTAACTGACGTCACTCTCCCCGTCTTTATAATGTTAATTCAAGCTACTGTAGAGCATTTACTGTACATTCCTGATTATCTTTCATAAAAATCTTTTCTCGAATACTAAAACGTCAGTATCCCCCCCTCCCCAACACCTATTTACTCTGAAACGTTCTAAAGCTCTTACAAAAACAAATATATTTGGGAGGATCATATTACAACTGTGCCTAGGGGCGCAACATTTTTAAATCCGCCACTGACCAAATGGAGACCTCAAAAAAATTTATTCCAATATATATATATATATGATTATATCAGCAAGTGTCTTACAAACTAATTTAAATATAAAACAAAGAGAACGCCCAGCCCCCGAGCATCAGTTCATCACTGTGTGAAGAGGAGCCTCAATTTAAAAAAATGCTCTTTTATTGGCCCCATTGGAAATATAATATTGAACCCTTATCACAGTAGGAAGACACGATAGCGATTGAAATCAGGAGTTTGACCTTTGGACACTTTTTCATAAAAAAAAAAATATTGCAATAGTGAGAATTTTAAACATTGAAATTGTAAGATCCTCAAATTCAATAAAACCTGTCTGTCTGTCCCGACACAGTTTAATTGATTCCATACAAGCTTGATATTTACACAGTATATTATATTCCTCGAGGTGATATTGAGGTTTTAATTCATCTCTCACAATCGTGACAATATGCAGCCTTCCCCTCCTTCCAACAATATTGAGAAATTATGTAGCTCCACTCCAAACATAGTTGATACACCCCGAAAATAGTTGATAAACACCCTAAGCAGTCTATACAACCCGAACACATACGATAACACCCCGAAAACAGTTGATAAACACCCTAAGCACAGTCTATACAAGCCGAACACATACGATAACACCCCGGAAACAGTTGATAAACACCCTAAGAACAGTCTATACAACCCGAACACATACGATAACACCCCGGAAACAGTCGATAAACACCCTAAGCACAATGTATACAACCCGAACACAGACGAGATAGCACCCCGAAAACAGTCGATAAACACCCTAAGCTCAGTCCGTATACCCTGCACACAGTCTATGCTATACGAGTTACTCCACTTTTATACCCTGCTACTAATTACAAATACGTTGCTTTCACTGGGACAATGGTAGATGGTTTATCAATAGTTGAGATTTTTTTTCTTTTTTCTAAGTTATTATAGACTAGGATAATTTTTAAGTTAATTTATATCGTAAATTTGTATATACTAAAATGTGTAAACGTACTTTCAAATTGGGCTTGTAAATTGTGATGACAGAGCTTGGTTGTGCCTCACTTCAGCTTTGAATGCTTTGTAGAATTATATTACAACATCCCAGTGTAAAGCTGTTTGTTTTAATATTATTTTGTATGTTTGACACAAAGGCCTAATATAAATAGTTGGGATAAGGAGTATATTTAAAAGGAAATTAAGTCCATATTAATCTGAAGAGAGAAGAAATTTACAGTCAAAATGATATGGAGCTAGACAGACCGGGTATCAATTTCAATGTGATTCTAATGCCTTAGCCAACTAGGCCACCACAACTGAAATATCCAACTATAACATTAGGGGATTGAAATTATCACTTGAGCCATTAAAAGATGGACCACAGCCTCGTTTGGTCTTCTGACGCGGCCGATTCGAAGTAATCACTTTCTTATCGTTTTGTTTTTTTGACTCAAGCCCTCCGCGAGGTGACCTGCGCATTAGTAAAATAACTGATTACAGTCAAATCAATCAAGCAAAATTCGGATAGAGATCCTAAAGACGCAACTTTGAATTTAACCTCTTTCTTTTTTTGCTTTTTTTTTCCAATGACAGGCCTGTGTAGGTTTTACGACATAAAAAAAGGAAACATATATAGGTTAAAAATGATAGTCCCACTAAGAGGATGGGACCTAACGTGAAAGACGATGTGAGAAAGAGATTAAAAATCGAATCACGTATTGATCTTTGCACGTCACTCTTGATTTACGTTCTTCGGGAAATAAGAGGAGGGAAAAAAAGTCATGGGATGATTCTCCTCGTTTCAACCCCAAAGTGACGGGCCGATTTCTGAACTAATACTAGATGATTGCAATTCACATGAGAGTTTAAGGTGTGGTCAGAGTTCAGCAACAGTAGCAGGTAAAGAGACCAGTACGGAGTTTCTTTTAAACATGATTAGCGTTAAAAGTAAAATATATATGGGAATACGTTGAACGTATTGTTTTACGTATTCATGGCTGAGTGGCCAGGATTGTTTAGTTGACCATTCTGACTATTAGTTCCCGCATCAGTGGACACGTGAGACTAGGCACAGACTTCTTCTGGTCAGTGTTCAGGGTTAAAATCCCGGACACACATATTGAGAGTGTTTTTTTCCTAGTTGGTTTGTCATTCTTCCTATCTTTTTTTTTTTATATCGGATGCCACGAGGGTTTGTTGGCTAGATATTCTCGGACTTATTGTGTCAGTGGTGGATATATAACCGTCTTCTAAGGTTGGTCCATGATGTAGGTTCGGTTACTTCCTCCCGATACGATGATGTTATGATGATGATGATGATGATTATGATGATCCAGTGCTAGTAGAAGTAAAAAGCCTTGATTATTATGTAGCAAGCTGTAACCCACATTTTGGGAGCCATCATATGGCTAGATGTAAGCTGTGTTCATTATGCTAAATTGTTGGGCCAACATCCTGGACCCTCCCCTCTAGTTATTAATTAGTATAAACATTTCTGGTCGTGGAGAGCGACGTAATACTTGCCATTTATTGATTTATTGTGTTGGCAGAAAGAATACTCTTGCAGAAAAGAAACAAAACTTAAAGAACGATGGGGGATTTAAGAACTTTAGCTATTGCAGTAAATGTATCTCATCGCTTATTTGAATTCTTGTGATCAGCCGAGGTATTGTTCAAAAGAACAGAATACTTTCGATACAGCTCAATTAGTTGTGCTCACTTTGTTCTAATTCATGAAAACAAAACTATGAAATCAACATTGTTAAACTAATCTCAAAACAAAACACGTGCGTCGCTAAGGCTAGGCATTGCCTCGACGTCAAAGCGCATGCGCAGAACCTCTCAAGTCAGCCAACATGCTGTGTTGGGTGTTTATTATCGCCAATAATAGTAGAGCAAACACAACCCAACACAAAATATTGGCAATAACCGGCCCTTTCAACTCAAACATGTTGGCCAACATCACCAACAAGCTGTGAATACGTTTATACTGTAGCACAACTTCTTGTGAACGTGTTTACTGACATAGTATGTATAAATATTAAACCTAATTAAACAGACAATGAGGACCACAGGGTCGAATTTCCCTGCAGGAAAAATGCCTATGTTGCCACCGGGAACCAAACGTGGGACCTCTAGGCTAATAGCCAGAAACACTAATACCTAGACCAAGAAGCTGACCCTTCCTCTATTCAAATACTTCCTCGTCCCTAACCCTTTAGTGTAAGTATTCAGTTATCGGGGAGACGCTTCGGTGGCCGCGTGGTCTAACGTGCTATTCTCGTGTTAGACTAGATTGACTAAGATGGGGAGATTGGTGTTCGATCCCGGTCGGGTGCACTTTGGGTGATTTTTCCAAAAGGGCTTTCCACTCTCCCTCCACGTAAATGCAGGTGCATTTCCTGTAAAATAGGTCTTCCTAATCTTTAACTCATTTGCGTAATTAATAAATAGGCGTATAACATGAACAGATAATAAGACACGGTGCTAAAAATAATAAAATGCTATCAGGGGTGAGGGTGAGAAGTGTGGGTAATAGGACTAGTTCACAAAAAATACCATTATAGGGTGCCTAAAATAAAGGTTTTTGATTTGTGTATATGTTTGAAAGATTTGTTTTATCAACACATTTAATGCATGCTAAAATAAACTTGTTATAGATACATTTTATATAAAACCCAGCAACCAAACTCAGACCTCATTACATTATCATTCAGTTAAAGGGAATGAATTCAATTTTTCTCTAATACGTTTTTGGTTCGCTCCAGTAAACCCAACTCAAGACCATCATATCATAAATCAAACGCTCTACGAACTGAGCTTATAGGCGTCAAAATAGTTCGAAATGTATTTATGTGCGTATTTGTTCTGTGATAACTAGATATTTATTCAGTTAAGGCTAGAGATCTGTTTTAGACTAAACTGTTTTTCAAACCATATACTTACATAACTATGTATTTGGAAAGTACACTTTAAATACAATATATTGAGCCTCCACCCAATTTTTTCATGGATTTGTTGTTTACATTTTAACTATAGCTAGGGTTTTATGAGACGTTGAAATAAAAGCTGCTGATTAATAAAAATATAAAACCACATACAAAGTTCTTTGTGTTGCCTAAAAACATTTATTCTCCTAAATATTTTTGTTACTAATACGCTAAATTCAAGGCTGTCATCAACTTAACCAAAGGGGAAAGAATGAAAAAAAACAGGAGGGATTGGGCAGTGTTCGTGCGAATATACTTTGGGGACAGCGATGTGTAGGAATATACCTCTGTGTTCAGTCTACTAAGCCAAGCTCAAAAACAGTGCATTCAACCAGAGTAGTGTAGAGATTTAATACTTGGCATTTAAAATTCATATATAATCCTATCATTAAATAATGTAAAAACAATACAATCTACCAACAAACACATCCTACGATGTCATAATTTTCTTCCCATGAAATGTAATTAATTTATCTAATTATTTAGTCAAATTGAAGAAAGGTTATATCCACCGTTAACGTAATTACATACAGATCCATGTTTTATCAAATTTATCAATGCTCGTCTTGGTTTGATATTTTATTTTAGAAAATATTTATATTTTATTTCAAGATTACACGTTAAATAATACAATTGGTGGAAAGGTTATCTGGTTTACTATACAATTTAAATAATTTACACTTTGTGTAAATTAAATTCTAAATACTTAAAATTGGAAACTCCAACGATAAATAATTATAATTTTATATTTATTATCATAGTGATAGCAGTATTTATAGTATTAGTAGTGTTGGCATTGGTAGTAGTGGGGACAGTAAATTATTATATCAAACATATCTATAAGCCAAACACAACAGATACAGCCAAGACCAGTAATTTACCACTTAGCGAAATTGAACAGAGCCAACTTATCAGTGATATATTACCGACTTTGCCGGGGATCGAGCCATGAGGTCATGACCCTTAGATTAGTAGTCCGACACGCTACCAGCTAAGATAAAGTGTAAGTGTATCTAATTTCTTACTCACTAGTAACACCTTTATAAAATTACATCATCAACCCAAACCTTTTAGCTTCAATCTAAGAAGGCGATGTTTGTTTTTATACCAACTGACACATATTACACTGGCGGCTACGTTTAGCAGAAGGTCCTACTCCAGCTTTAAGGTTGGTACCACTGAGTGTCATGAAAGGGGGAAGTTATTTCAATGTTGGTTGCCCTGAGTCAGCAGAGGCTGCGAATATTTGTTTTGTTACACACGCAATGTCCTTAGAGGCCATTAGTGGTTGATCCTAAATATATTCATTTAAAACACGATGACACTTCTGAATATTATTGTGCCAATTAGCTTTAGAGAACAAGTCCAAATTCTCAACAACACATTTCTGAAACACTACGAAAATATATTCCTCACCACTTAAAGGTGCACTTTAGAAGATGAGCTAACACTTAATCAGATTAAAAAGTAACTCAAATAGTTATCTTTAAATCAACAATACGAAGCAGTTTAGGCTGACCTAGCTTATAATGTGATTTTTATATATAATACATCCTTCAAATTTTTAATAAAATACAATACTATCGAGAGTAAACATATAAACCCGTCTCTTCACAATCTCTTTGAAATTAACTGTTTTAGTTGATATTTTATAATATTTTAAACTAACCAAATTGAAAAACAAGGTATCAGATTTTTCATTTAATATATAACAATTTTTCAAAAAACATATTCATTTTTATTTCTTTGTAGCTTTATGGATTTATATTTCCTTCAATTAATACAATTTAATTCCTATATGTATCTTACCAACTAATAAAATAAGTTCAGAGGCGTAACTCGGCAGTAATGTGCCCGTGGCAAAATTTTGACCCCCCAAGAAAATAAAAGCTAAACAAACATCGACATTTAAAAATCCTTTCTTCTTGCTCTGACATCTGCGAAATTGTCTAAAATGTTCTCCAAGTCCAAACTACGGGCGGTACCTGATCAATAAACAACACAGCCAATCCCTGTAGCATCTCCTGATTTATTGTGCTTCTTAAATAGTGTTTAATAATTTTAAGTTTAGAGAATGACCTTTCAGCTGTTGCAACTGTGACAGGTAGTATAAGAAATAAAATAAAAGCTGTTTAGACTTTGGGGGGCTGATAAGGTATGATTTTATATAATCAGAAAATTAGCAAATTATGTAACTGTAGAAAAATAAGAAAGGTCATCTCTAAGAGCAGCTCGCACGACAAGAATTTCCTGCGTAATTATATTGGGTATATCATTTTTATATATGTTGACAAACTTTAGGGCTTCATAATAAAGCTCTTCATCAGTTAACTCTGTTAGAACACTTAGGATTCAAAACCATAAAAATAGACGCAATTTCTCTTATTCCCTTAAACCCAGGTGTTAATTGATTTATCTTTATGTCCAAAGTTCGATAAAATACATTCACTCGAAAAGCACTTCCTGCATCTACTAGCCTCTCTTCTTCGCAAAGCTAATCAAAATGTTTCTTTTTATTTTTCCCAGACGGGATTGTTTAGACTCTGGTCGAATAGACCAGCTCTGTACAATCGATTGGGCTTCATCAATAAGAAAGTTAAGGTCATTCGTGTACGAAACAAATTTATCCAAACAAACTTGTAGAAGTATGGAAGCCTTTGATAAGTCAGTAGTTTGTGGCTGAAGTGGTTTGGATGCAATGTTCATGAACTATAACATCTTGCTCTGAAACACCAACATACAAATAAAATCATAGCTGAGACGTTAAGTTAAATTAAATAAATATGTTGATAAAAGGTTTGAACAGAATAAATAATTGATTTTGGTCAGGTCACTAGGTGGGCCCCATCTTGGACGTGGGCCCGTGGAATTTTGCCACCTACGCCACACTATAGTTACGCCACTGAATAAGTTATGTTTAAAAAAAATTAAAATAAATAAATAAACCACTTCGATGGCCGCATGGTCTAAAGCATCACTCTCGCAATAGACTAGACTGTCAAAGACTGGGACAGTCGAGTATACTGAGGGTGGTTTTTCCTAAATAGTTTCCCCGCGCTACCTCCTCGCAAATGCGGGTACATTTCCTGTAAACTTGACCTTCCTAACACACTAGTGTAGTTTGTATACAGGCGAACGCATTAGTACATACCCGAACGAGTAGTAAAACGGGGAGATAAAAAACCCAAAACATTAAATGACTTCACTGTATATAATAGAATTAAACTATATTAATATTGCAGTACTTCATATACTTAAACATAGATTAATAATCTAAAATAAATAATATTATTAAAACTATTGTAAAAAACACATTATTTACATAAATACTACCCGCTACCGATGAAATAAAAATACCTTGTATGGCCCCGAATAATGTGTTTATTAAATTATTTTTGAATCATTCAAGCTACACACGTGTTAATTAAAAAATGATTGAAACCATTCTTAGTTTGATCTCCAAACCACTCTTATCACGCTTACCATATAAAGGTCAGTTTCATAGTTAGATCGAGCACGCCTCAAATGCAGTCCCATACTCAGACTTAGCACACCTCAAGTGCGGCGCTACACTAAATACAGGTCGACACCTACCTAGACCAGAATGGAATGCGACAGTTTAGCATATGAAACTGCTTTATAGCTTTCAGGTATTATTATTTTTAATTCTAAGCTTTAAATACTTATACTATAATTTTATTTTAGTATTTGATGTATTTGTATATTAGATTTGCATAATTTTATTTTAAATAATAGTAATATTTACCCCTTTTTTGATGAAAATATAGGGGTACATTTTATTAATTGATTTGCATAAATCAGCATATATTATTTAATCAATAAAAATGTGAAACTAGGCCCACTCCATTCGAGTCTGAGCAAATGTCATGCCGTATTTATTATAACGGCGCACTTAAGGCTTACTAAGTCTGACTATAAAACTAACCTTAATATTGACTCTTACCGGGATTTAAACCAGAGTTTCTCGAGGCTGGTTGTAAAAATCTAGACCATGGCGTAAGCTGTAGAGTGTTTGGCTTGCTTTACTTCTTTCTCACCTCAACCCTATCTTTTGTAGGTGGTAACACAGCTCGAAGCAGGCGTACCAGCGTGATGCGATTTTCTGCTATAGTCAAATTGAGACCAGTGAAGCCATTTTACTTAAAAATACAATAAAGTGAAAAATAATTATTTTAAGATTAAAAAAATTGTTAAATCGAGCTTAATTTCACTGTTGGCAAATGAATAATTCAGAAAACCCCGATTTCCGGTTTGAGCTAACACGTGTATCTAATAACACGGTTAATCGGTCTTGTGGGGTCCACTCACCGAGGCGCTAAGAAGAGTTACAGACGTCTAGAAATCCCGCCTTTTTTTTAAGAAGTTGTTTGTTATTTTAAAATAGGATAACAATCTTTTCATTTTAAGTCTTATGATTTTAAATAAAATCATGAAAATATGAAATTAGTTCATCTTCAAGGATATTTCCAAGCAATATCTCACACTTTTGATTACAAATTAAATAGTCAGAAATATAGATATATTCTTTCTCAAATAAATAATCATTTTAATAGAGTCAAGACAGATACTTCTAAGATAATTGAGGATTGTTTTAGTGGTTTAGAAGCTTCAGAATCTTCAACTTCATAAGAAGTACTAAAGTGTGATGGTATTTACATTCAAGTAGGCGGTATCCTTAACGTAATTTAGAAATGCATACTAAGAACAAGACCTGCAGAGCTAGCCCAGCGCCAGCGCTTTAAGCTGGTGAACCTAGCTCAGGCCAAGGAAGTCTGGACTAGAGTTTGAATTATTTCCAGGTTGTCATTGCTAGAGGATTCCATATCCTCCCCCTACCTAATCAACATAATACTAATAATTACCTTTGTACTACAAGAACAATTAATATATAGGGATACGATGGAAGATGTATTAAAGAATACCTTTTTAATTACTGTAATCATGTTTAATATATATCAGACACCTTAGCTCAGTTTGTAGTATGTCTGTCTACTAAACTAAGGGTCCCGGGTTCGACTCCCGGCATATCCGAAAAAATTACCATTGCTGAAATGTGAGTTTACCCTTTCACATTGATAAGTTAATGGCTGGGGACTGGATGTTGTGCCTGGCCTAGTCTTAGATTAGTTTATAAGGCATATTACAGGCTTAGCAAGCTGGTAGTGGAAAATATATGGCTTTAATAAAAGACTGACACAGGCTGGAAACAGTAATGGATGTAAAAACAATTGATATATATTTATATATCAAAAAATAAGTTTAGTTGTCTTAATATTCTTATTTTGTTTGACCGTAAGAACACTGACTCACATATCAACCTAAATAAAAGGCGTGATAGGCCTACAAGTTATTGTGGGGTAAGTAATTAGGTTAGTAAAATAAAGATGGAATTGTTTATCTCCACGTCTCATTTCCTGTTCGGTCCATACACATATGTATTAATTACTATAATGAGTTGGGGAGGAATGAGGTCATATTTAGAGGAGGTGAACCCGCATTTATATGGATTAAAAGGGGAACACAATTTATAAAAATTCCCCTCAGTACACCCAACCGGAATTCGATCCCCAATATCCCCATAATCAGCAGTCCAGTCTATTACGAGAGAGAGTGATGCCTTAGACCATTTGACCACCGAAGTGGGCTGGGATCGGGTATAATTGATAGGAAATACACCCACATTTTCGTGAAGGGAGAGCTGCATACTATTTAAAGTACTGTAAAACACCCATAGTATTGGAATTTTATCTCCAATCTCGTCACAGGCATTCTAGTTTATATAAATTTGTAATCAGGTACGAGCTTATAGGCTAGTGCTAGTGTTTGAACCTTTTCTCTCCTCTCACCCAAACAAGATTTGTTCACGTCTACAAAGCAAACCAAGAACCATCTTGTGTTTACTTTGCTGTGTTCCTACGGCCTTATTCTGAGTCAAGCACAAAGAGATAACGAATATCGCAAATTAAGAGCGTGCTTTTTGTGATCAAATATTTATCCTACCTCTTTGGTAAGGGGTGGGGGTCAAATCGGGATAATGTGGTGGTAGGAAATCTATAACACCGGGTCTCAATCCAATTTCACAAAACAATGGCTTCTGAGCTCTTAGATGAGATCGTCGGCAGACAATCCCTTGGAGTTGATGTGGCACTCCTGGCTGGTAGAATAATAATGTTGGAAGTATTGCACATCTATTAACACTGATAACTATCTCAATTGGAGGTTTCTAGTATTTACTAAGAAAATATCAAAAACAATTTATACTTAAACGATTAGGTATATCTTAAAATACATTAACGTAATTCTATCGTTTCACCACTAATTTTTATACATTTTTTTTAGATCAAGATTTTTATTAAAAACAACATAATTTTACGCTCAACACCAAAGCTATAAATGACTTAATTTAAGAGTATGGATAAGGTAGCTTAAAATAAATTCAGCTCTATTAGCCTGGAGAGAGAAATGGGAAAGTCTCGAAGAAATCCACACGTAGATAACTATATTACTTCCTTACGGGATTTGAGCCCTAGCCCCTCCACAATTGCATTGAGAGACTAACTTGTAACGTCGTTCAGCCATATTTGTGGGTTTTAAGCTGATATGAAAATAATAATGTGATGATAATATTTGTTTGTGATCCATTTTAAAATGATTGATTTCTACTGGTAGGAACATTGGTCTTACTTAGTAAGGGCTTCTCCAGTTTATTTTTCAGTGGTGTAACTAATATTTAAAAAAAAGTGTAGACGGAAATAATAAATTAAATTGAAAGGAAACATAAAATAAAAGCAGATGAGAAGACATTTTATGGTAAAATAATATTAAGTTCATTTTTATTCTAAGTAAGATGATTTAAAACTATAGAATGCAATTCAGCAACAACTATGGCATTATTTAAATCCCATTCCACTTTTTGAGAAAAGCACTTTAAGATATCGTCGCTTAGGAACCATTTCTAGGGAACTTATTTTCCAAGAGATTGAAATTGGAACGTATTCTATGTTTAACATTTGATATATTTGAAATACAATGCTGTAACTTTTATTCAAAACGTGGTGGGGGAGAATGGTTTGCTTAGTATTGTTCTTTAGGTAATTGAAAGAAAACAACGCACATGATTAATTGTATTCGATATATGGAGTCTAAATAATAATATATACATAAACGCTCAACTATTATTAGTGCATCAAAATGTTAAATGTCTAGGTACATTTAAAAAAAGATTCATGCCTCTCTGTCATAAAATGAGCTTATATTATTCTTCGCATTCTAGCACGTACCTTACAGAGATACCTATAAAAAAACATACATTTTCAACCGTTTTATAAAATCAAAAGCAAATATTTTTTTATTTATTCTAAAAAATTTGTTCTACATTCTACCCAAAAGCATGTTTATGTGAGTATAAGATATACGAAATACCCCTTTTCCAACTTCAAATATTGTTGAAATATTTACTGTAATACACCCCCACCTTAAGCTAAACACACCAAGGATATGTCAATTATTGTGCACTAAAAAATAATGAAGTCCCAAATTTACAAAATAGTTTCTCTAAAAACAAGAACATTAATGTAAATATTTTTATAAATCCAAGTAAAAATGGTAAAAATCCACTTACATTTTTTTTAGCACCACGTCTTACTACTTGTTCGGGTTATACGCCTATGTACTAATTATACTTGTGATTTAGGAACTAGGAAGAATTAGTTTAGAGGAAGTGCATCCGCATTTGCTTGAAAGTAGAGTGGATTTTTTTTTTTAGGAATAACCACCCTAAGTGGATCGAACCCCGATCTCCCCGTCTTCGGCAGTCTAGTCCAACATGAGATTAGCGCGTTACACCATGTGGTCTTTAAAGCGGGTCTTAAACTAAATTAATATAATGATACTAATACAATAATTTCAATTTCATTTATTATATAATATAATATAATATATAAAATAATAATAATAATAATAATAATAATAATAATAATAAAGCTATTTAGAGATTTAATAGGGCCCAGATTTTGATGACATGTAATTTTTTTTACCGTACATCTCAAACAATGCACATGGGTAGGCCTACATTAATTCTTTTCTTGGTCACCTAGTTTTGTAAACTTTTTTTATAGGTCATTCTTTGGTTGTTTATTTGTAATTATGAATTTCTAGCTCATTTCTAGAGATTTTTGAGTCATTTTTAGGCATTTGTGTTGAATACATATATTTTTAAACACTATCAATTTTATATAAATTGATAAGCCCGTTTCCGGTAGTAGAAATAACAAGTAAATCACTAAACAGATTTTAACAAGTGAACTCTTATTTTGTAAGGGGTCTAGGATGTCGGGGAAAATAGTAGCTTCCAAATAAAATAAGATTTTCACAGATAATTTTTAGCTTTTCATTCTTTGCTTTTCGGGTTATACGCACTTACGCTAATATGTAATGGTAGGGTGATTGTGAGATGAAATGGAGGATCTACAGTTTAACGTGGAATCCGAACTACGGTGGAGGCCTGGCACTCCTCACATTCACAAGTTGTGATTAATGCACGTCTTGTCATTTCAGAGGTGAAGGAAGGGTTTGGCAATCAGCTAAATCCGTGCCGGGACCGAGGATTGAACCCTGGACCCCAGCACAGAAGTCTGACACTTTACCCCTAGACCACCAGGTCACCTACGAACGATGAAGAAACAATTATTATTTAAAGAGAACATGTTTCAAAAGAACGCTGATTAAAGGTTAGACGAAAGCATTCTAACCAGATCTTTAGGAAAATTGAGGTAAAATTTTATAAATACATAGCGCCTGAGTTTTGAAACGTGCATTGCTTTCAGCGACTTTACTTTTCTCTAATTTTAACTTAATATTAGTTTCAGAGCTTTGTTGTCTAACCTGTAAGTAATCATTTAAAATTAACACACGCTTGCATTCAGTGGAAATATTCTTCTAATTCCTCAACTCTGCGCTTTCTGACTTGACTTTTGCTCTCTTGTCATGAAGAGATGAAGCATTAAAAATTAATGAGAGAGAGGGAAATCACGGAGTTGCTAGTGTTTGTTTAACTAGTAAGTAATAAGTAAAGCCTGAAGAAAACCAAATAAGTAGTGTCAACAGGTTGTCAACAAAGAGTCGGCGTGGACCATAGATGCAAATTTGTGAGTGATAGTAAAGAACAAACTTGGCTAGGACCAAATTTCCGGATTGGAACCCCCAACTCCCAGGGGGTGGATGTAGTATATTAGCTTCCACTGAGACGTTATCTCTATCTATTCTTAGAACGTCTATTCCACGTGATAGTCACTTCTTAATCAATAATGAACTGTTTAAATGCAACTGACAACCAACTTTATTGATTCTAATAACGTTATTAAGATTGAATTGAAATATAAATATTTATAAATGTAAATATTGTAAAAAAGTAATAATGTTAGGTCTATTAGTATTTTTAGGAGTCTGCAGAATTTTGATATACCGAGGTCAAAGGTAAAATATCCTTCACTTTGACTTCTTCAACCACAATAACCCTCGCATCATCGAAGTATTTCCAAGGAAGCAAAAAACTTCGCTATATTATGAACAGATTAAAAATATAATATAAATAAATATGACATATTTCAACATTTATTAATTTTTATAACAGTATTTTTACACCGACTAGTGATTAAATTACATCTTATTCTTAAGCAAAGATAAATTCAGATATGTCAGTATGAGATAATAATATGAAGTGCTTTTTGTTTTTTTTCTTTAAGCCTTTCTATTTAACTATAGATGAAATTAATAGGTAATTTAAAACTAAAAGTAGTGTTATGGTGACCACAAACAAAAAATTGGATTCGACTCTGCTTCGTATTTAAAAAGTTATTTCGCACCCCTCAGGAGCGTTTTAGACGAGAGTGATTTTTCTGGAAAAGTTTTTTCCGAAAAGATAAATAGGTTCAAAGGAAAACGTTAACACTTGGAGGGAAAAAATCGTGCGTCAAATCTAATATTTCTCTTAATGTAGCGACCAAGTCCTCACTTTCCTAGTTTTTTTTAAACATGTGCTTATGCTGTTTCCAACGCTTATATATTTTATTCTTTCTCTCTCTTTCTCTTATCACCACGTCTTACTACCCATTCGGGTTATACACTTATATACTAGTTACGCTAATGATTTTAGGGACTAGGGAGGCTATGTAATAGGAAGTGTACCCGAATTTACATGGAGGGAGAGTGGAAAACCATTTTGGGCAAAAACACCTTCAGTCCATTACCGAGATTCGAACCTCGATCTCCCCGTCAATGGCGGTCCAGTCTACTGTGGTAGTAGTACGTTAGATAACGCAGCCACCGAAGTGGGTGTATATTTTATTAGAGCTTAAAATAATCGTAATATATTGGCGTGAGATAAAGGGTCTCTATCTCTGAATTTGGTGATCAATTCCAGTCCATGTACACAATATATTCATCACAATGAACCGATAAAAGATGGTTTGTATGGAATGTAAGAAAACGCGATGAGGTCAAATTTTGTAGTTTCTATAGCAAAAAGCATTTTTGACAAAAAAATAAATATTGATACAGCAGATTCATTGTTCTAATTTTAAACATTTAGCAATCTCAATAGTTCTTGAAATTTCATCACGGAAAGCGCAGAATCTGACTATAGCATTTTATTTTTATTTGAAATATTTATCGCTAAATTTAAATAAGCTCGTCATTGATATTTAAAAACTGGTGATATAATCATAATATGTAGAAAATATAACTAAATGTAGGCTCATCTACATGGATACATAATTTTTTTGCCAAATATATATTTATATATATAAAAACTGCAATTATATCGACGTTAAATCGTGTACCATATTCATCACCCATTGAATCACCGTCTTAGTCATTTTTCGATTTTTTATATAATTGGAGTAAAAAAAGAATAATCCAGTGGCATTGATTTTTATCAATTAAAAACCATAGTATTTTTGTCCACTATTTTTATATCTGAGACTGTACGGAATTCTGTAGTAATTAATTGTGTTTGAGTGTGTGTGTATGTAAAAAAGGGGGTAGAGGGATCGGGTAGAAGGGCGGTGTGGACAGGCCTATAGAGGACTGGTACATTCTACAGCCCGACTTGATTCTTTGTAATTGATGTCGCTTGGCGTTATCAGCTGTCAACGGCGTATTCGAACTCAATCCCTCAAGATGATATCACCCTTGGACTTGAGACCGGTTCCCCACGTCTGGGACTTGGCTATAGTGCGGTCTGGGACTTGGCTATAGTGTGGGCTGAGGCTTGGATATAGTGTGGTCTGGGACTTGGCTAGAGTGTGGTCTGGGACTTGGCTAGAGTGCAGCCTGGGACTTGGCTAGAGTGCAGCCTGGGACTTGGCTAGAGTGCGGTCTGGGACTTGGCTAGAGTGCAGCCTGGGACTTGGCTAGAGTGCGGTCTGGGACTTGGCTAGATTGCAGCCTGGGACTTGGCTAGAGTGTGGTCTGGGACTTGGCTAGAGTGCGGTCTGGGACTTGGCTAGACTGTGGTCTGGGACTTGGTTAGAGTGCAGCCTGGGACTTGGCTAGAGTGCGGTGTAGAACTTGGCTAGAGTGTGGTCTGAAACTTGGCTAAAGTGTGGTCTGAGACATGGCTAGAGTGTGGTCTGGGACTTGTCTAGAGTGCGGTCTGGGACTTGGCTAGAGTGCGGTCTGAGGCTTGGCTAGAGTGGTCTGGGACTTGGCTAGAGTTCGGTCTGAGGCTTGGCTAGAGTGCGGTATGGGACTTGGCTAGAGCAGGCAACAACGTACTTGATCGTAGATAAACTAGCAGTTTCAAGCATTGAGCATTGCATGTAGTTTTTTATTAGCACCACGTCTTACTACCCATTCAGGCTATAAACTTATGTACTAGTTATCCTAATGGTTTTAGAGATAAGGACGGTTATATCAATAGGAAGTGCAACCCTATTTGCGTGGAGGGAGAGTGGAAAACCATTTAGGAAACCCCCCACAGTACACCCGACCGAGTTTCGAACCTCAATCTCCCCGTCATGTACAGTCTGGTCTACTGCAAGAGTAGTGCGTTATACCATCCAGCCACCGAAACGGGATGTTTTTAATTAATTACGATTGAAAATATTATGTTTTAAAGACATGTCGGCAAAAAAGCAGACATTAGCGTCAAAACAACTTTATTAAAGCTTAAAACTATTGATAGGAAAGAACAACAAATATATGATACTTAATGTACAACTTTCATACAAAGGGTTTTTATAAAATACAAACATAATATTTTGCGGTCAACATTTATAATATCTATCAAAAGTGACATCTATAGATTACATGACTTGACGTGTGTCTAGGTTAATGTAGATGAAATAACAAATATAGAGTTTATAGCTAGATTTCTATGAAAATTGGACAGTAGGATAAAATTCTGAGGAATTCATTAGCAGATAAATTATTAATTAGTTAATTAATAATGTTATTACCAAATTCAAACATTTTGGACTTTTTTTCAGCATCCACAATGTATCTGACAAAGATATATTTCAGCCTTCAAGCGAGGGATAAGATTATGGAGATTTTAAGCTGTGCCAAGAGCAAGAATACTGAAAGAAATAATATAAATATGCCCCGTTTATTCGCCATATATTCATCTATAACATTTAACCACGTCTTAGATGGCCTACCCCTTCATTTTGATCCACACACTTTACCTTCATATATGTGTTTCGTCACTTGATCCACACCCATCCTCTCAATATTCCCAAACCAACATGTGACGCTTCTTTCACATTTCACCCATTGGATTCCCTTTCAAACTACACTACATCGGCACCCATTCATTACTGACTCTCCATACGAGTTTTTACATATACATTTCTTAGATATATAATTCCAATCTCATTCACCATGTTCTTGTGTTTCTCATGACAAACCCACGTTTCACATCCGTAAAACAACGTTAGCATTGATTAACACACTTTTATATACTGTCATCATTGCCTCTTTTGATACTACCTCATTCTTTACAATAGTCCACAAACATCCAACTACTCTCCGAGATACATTCACCCGTTTGTTGATTTCACCATCCATCTTTCCATTTTTACAGAACATTCTGCCAGATAAACGAAATCATTCACTTGTTATAACAGTTTTCCAATCCTGTGACAATCTTTTCCTGATCTGTCCTTATAAAAAAACCAATACCTTAGTTTTGGAGACATTAATATAAAGATCCATTCTGTCACCAGATTCAAAGGATTTAATGCATTCTGCAAGTCACTTTCCTTCTCAGCCATTAATACGGCACCATTTGCATATAACAGCACTCTCACATTCACATTGTCCATTTGTACAGCAACCACGTCCTCACAAGCATCCCTCATACACTTATTCATGAATACATTAAACAATCATGGAGACATAACACAAACTTGTTTAACACTCTGTTCGATTTAAAACCATCCGCTCAAAGCTCCATCCACCCTAATGCAGGTTTTACTCCATCATACACCGTTTTAATTGCATTTACTAACCATGCAACTACACCACACTCTCTAAAAACATTCCATAACATACTTCTTCCTATTCACCCGATCGTAAGCTTTCAAACACATTATCTAGATGTTATATGGTCATACCTCAGGGTCATAGTGTGATTTTGATTCTAGCTCTAAAATTAAGGGTAGTTAAATACTAATGAATGCTTATTTTAATTTGAAATTTTTCGAAAATGGCAGTAATGATTTTGTTCAAATTTAATAGCTAAGGAACTAGCTCTGTGTATTCTAATTTGGTAGGAAAATTTAGTAAATAGTATCTTACTTATTATTTTTGAAGATTTCAAATTTGTATTCAAGAATGTGTGGAAAATTCTGCAGTGTTATTTATTTTTTACTATAACAACCAACTTAAATAAATATTTTCGAATTATTCATACATCATAGAAAGTATCGTAGAAAGTCTCCAATAAAGTTAGCTTTAAAACTACGAGCATATTTTCCTCCAAATAGAAAAGTAAGCTTCCAACATCATCAAAAAAAGTTCCAACTTTAAAAAAAAAGGTGTAGTCGCAACCTCTGTTGAAACGTAAGAATCGCCCATGTGTATAATTTATACAAGATAGAAAGAGAGGGAGAGAGAGATAGTATGAAAATCGATTGTGTGCCCTAACGTTGGTTTATTGGCAGAACATTGAATCAGTCGGACTACTCCCCTGTGGTCCGTCACGTGACTGGGATTCGTGAGATTGCAAGATGGGATTACCTCCCCTGATAAATCTGCTTCCCCTCCGTCTTACCATCAGGGATGCTGAACATTTATGGCGCCTTTCCAGTCCCCCACCCTTCCCTCCACGTCATCTAACGGAGGAAATGCCAACCACCACGGGCTAAGGTGCTGAATATAGGTCTTGTTGGTTTGATAAATTGGCCTATCATTGTTTTTTATGCAACTCTAACGTAGGTGGTAGTGTTATAGTCAAGTTTTCATAGGAAATAACTTATTTTACAGCTAAAAAATCTACTAAATCTACTTTTACGTATGCGTGAATCAAGTCATGTGATATGGAGCTGTCATTTTAGATACATATTATCAATACCTATAAAATATAAATTTTAAAAATAGTTGACAGCAATAATTAATATTTGTGTTTTCTAACAGACTCGTACCATGAAAATTGGACTCTAGAAACCGAATATACCGTGTGTTGTCTGATTTCTCATCAAGTGGATGGTAAAATTACTCCCAACCGGTATTTTAACCGGCATATTTCAGAGTCGGTTGTCAGTACCTGTGATCTAAATCAGGGTCTGGCTTGATTCGTTTTCATTCGGGTATTCAACACAACCTTATAAACAAAAAGAGTATATCAGAACATGACTTGCAAACTAATCTAACCAAATAAAGTTCAATTTTTATGGGAAGGGCCCCTTATCTGACAGACATAAAAGTTTCAATAAATACTTTCAGTTATTATTAATACGTCGGGTCATGTGACTGTAACTTTTGATAGAAAGTATCAATACATGTTAAATATTATTATTAATAATAATGTATTAAGATATTTATCAATGTTGGCCGCAATTTTCTGAAAGGCTCTTCCTATTAAAACTAGACTGTAGTTTTAAAATATAATTTTGAGCATGGTTTGAATAATTTCATGTCCTGGAATAACTCATTTGACCAAGTGGCTTTTACTGGAACCAGCACCTGTGAACACGTGATTTAGGGGGACAGACTCATCCCCTTTCGTTTGTTGGGGCCGTTAAGGTTTGAATTCCGACTTGACCTGCTTTCTTCTAAACGATTTTCCCATTTTCCTTTCACGTGTGTATATTTACTCCAAATGATAGCTTTCTCACACCTACCCTATAAGTTTAAATAATAAGGTATATATAATTCATTCACGATAGGTATTTACCTGGATGACAGTTCAAAAATCATATGTTTAGGTTTTAGGTTACCAACACTTGTAAAAGAACACTGTTTTGTTATGAATGTTAAGTTTTTTAATTACATGTTATATTTTACATTTAAAATAACTTAAACTTAAGTTTTCTCACATTATTTCATTACTTTTAACAATTTCTTTTTACCCAATCCGAAACAATATTTTAAACATATATTAAAAGTACCTATTCTTTGTTTTGGAATGTTATCTATGATGTGTAATATAGTGCATGCATTAATACCTTTTAATAAAG
>CABFWB010001978.1:40143-88945 GCA_902151455.1 Timema bartmani
TATAAGGGGTTCTTTTTATTTGTGGATAGATTTGTGTGTGTTTTTTTGATAATGAGTTCCCAGGAGAAAAAAAGAAGAGAAGTTACAGATCACCAAGTCATTCAAAAATTTCAATTTCAAAATTCTTTGAGGCATAATATTGGCCTAAATTACTGTGGTTAACTATCACATTACTCTACATAACCATATGTTTTCATAACAGCTGTCCCAAGTGACAGTGGCAGATATCAGCTGTTGGCGTAGTGATATTTTAGGGACTATTTTTTAGTTACTTTTTGAGCTGTCATCCAAATAAACTTAGGTCGTGGATGGCGTATAAGATTTAAGGTATAACGTGATGCGAGTTTTTTTACTCGAATATTTTTTTAAAACAGTTCCCAATATAGATGTTTTTGTGGAATTAAAATACCGCTCTTGATAGAACTGATTTAGATTCAAGGAAATGTCTCAATTTAATTGGATTATTTGTTAACATAACATGGCATGTTTAATTTACTGCGTGAATTCCATCAATTATATCCACACGTGTTCATTGGGGCGGAGCATGGACGTCAAAGTATTTTCTCTAATTATACTCAGCGACCGCCAACATTGAAGCTCAAAGGCAATGTGATACAAAGTAATTATTTTTACTTACTTTATCAAGCTATGTAACACTGAAAAAATTATTCTGGGATATTTATATATATAGTAAAAATAATACGTGCAAGGAAACTACAATCTGTGACAACCACTGATAGAACTATAGATATAATAGTTTATATGTGATCGTTTGTTCCTGTAGATTACAATCTGTGACAACCTATGAAGGAATTTTAGATATAATAGACTAAATATGATATGTTTGTTACACTGGGCTACAATCTGTGACAACCACTGATAGAACTATACATATAATAGTTTATATGTGATAGTTTTTTCCTATAGAGTACAATCTGTAACCACCCCTGAGAGAAATTTTTAAGACATAAGTGAGATAAATTAATATAAGCTAGTATTTAATATTAAATGATTATAGAATTATCTATACATTACTTAAATCTATACGTTAGTGACTAAACTTTATTCGTGTAGAGGTGTTAAAATTTGGAGCATTTGGAATTTATTTTCTCCAGAACAATTTTTAAACTTGGATTTCCCTTGATATATTTGGGGTGGTAATAGCCTGGAAGTTTTTTGAAAAATTAGAATGCTGTATGAAGCTATTTGGATTTTGATGCAAAGCCATCATTCAACTTCATAATCCAGAATATCAGAAGGGAGTGAAATAAATCTAGAGCGGGGAACATTAATCTCAGAGGGAGAAATTTATTCCTGTTTGGGGAAAAATTCTTCCAAGGTATGGGTATGCCCCCTTATACACCATAACTTCTGTATCCCCCACCAATGAATCTATAAACAATGCAACACAAACAGTTGTCTTAAAATACAGCCATGAAAATAATTGTGTGTCGACTGTAGTTGACTATTTACGTTCCCTATGACGTTACAAATCATAGTGCATGACCTTGTTCATTTGAGAACCAAAATAAACTTTTTCATACCACATTGTTAAAAGTCTAATTGAGTGATTTAATCCCCTTCTCCCTTCATGATTAACGAAATTGAAATATAGATAGGTGCATGTCAGGTTCTTTAATGGATTGAGTAATTGAGTTAATATTCTTACTATTTGGCAGCTATGAAGTGTCATACTCATAATCCTTTGAATTTAAAAAAATACAGAGAGTATCACGCTTACCACACATATTAGCTGGACAGAAATTAAGCGCAAATATATTTTTTTGAAGCCAAATAATTGTGCTTGGGTAAATACCGATAAGAAAAATTAATCTACTCATATCAATTAGTGTTACTTTTATTTTATTTTTTTATCACCGCTTCTTACTACCTGTTAAGGTAATACTTTATTTTTATTTTTTTATTTATCACCGCGTCTTACTACCCGTTCAGATTATACGCTTAAGTACTAATTACACTAATGGATTAGGAATTGGGAAGGTTGAATTTAGAGGAAGTGAACCCGCATTTGTGTGGAGGAAGAGTGGAAAACCATTTAGGAAAAACCACCCTCGGTTCACCCGACCGAGATTCGAACCTCGATCTCCCCGTCCTCAATGGTCTGGCTCAACACGACTGGTGCGTTAGCCAACTACGCCACCGAGGCGGTTTAAGGTAATACGCATCAGTTCTAATTATACTAATGAGTTAGGGATGACGAAGATTGAATTTAGCGGACGTGTACCTGCATTTGTGTGAAAATATAATGGGAAAAACCATTTAGGACTAAACATTATCAGTACACCCAAGCGGGATTTGAGCCCCGATATCCCTGTCATCGGTGGTCTAGTTTATCGCGAAACTAGCTTTATTGCTTGTACAAGGTGTAAATGAATGTGTTCTACAAACATGAAGACATTATAGAGGATACCAATATATTGACATAGTATTAGTATGCCTCAAGGGCGGCGATATACTAAATACAGGACATCTATCTAGATAAGAATGGAGTGAACCAGTTTCTTATGCGAAACTGGTCCACTCCATTCGAGCTTAGGTAGGTGTAGTCTTATATTAATATAGCGCCGCACTTGAGGTGTACTATTATTATTATTATTATTATTATTATTATTATTATTATTATTATTATTATTATTACCACCGCTTCTTACTACCCGTTCGGGTTGTATGCACTTACGGTAATGTATAATAAGTAAGGTGAATGTGAGGTGAAATGGAGGACCTACAGTTTACCGTGGGATCCGAACCACGGTGGAGGCCTGGCATTCCACACATTCACAAGTTGTAATTAATACACGTCTTGTCAGAGATGAAGGAAGGGTTTGGCAGTCAGATAACTCTGTGCTGGGACCGAGTATTGAACCCCGTACCTCTAGCACAGAAGTCCAACACCTTACCCCTAGACCGCCAGGTCACTTTGAGGCGTACTAAGTCTGACTATGAGTGTGGCCCATTTTCTCCATTTGTACACTGTCGGAAAGATCACCAACTAAAATATACCTTAATAGGTTATTTGAACTATTGAAAAAAAAAACCTTCATTTACTCATGGTCTGTCATCACTCTCACAAAAGACTAGACTGTCGAGGACTGGGATATCGGGGTTCAAATCCCGATCGGCTATTTTGAGGGTCGTTTTATCTACGTGGCTTTCTTCTATACCTCCACGAAAATATGAGTACATTTCCTGTAAATAAACCTTCCTCACCACTAACTCATTAGCGTAATTAATAGACATGCGTACAGCCCGAGTGAGCAGTAAGATGAGGTGATAAAAAAACTATTGGAAAGCTACACTAACACGCAAGAGTAATCACCTCAACTACTACACTAACCGGCCCCGTGTTGTAGTGGTTAGTGTCCCTGGTTACGGTACTAAGGGTCTCGGGTTGTATTTCCGACTGGTATCTTGGGTATTTTTTACCGAAGGAGGACGTACCACAACGGTCATCAGGGTTTGGTTAGTTAGGCTTAAGTTAGGTTTGAGTGTTTTGACTGGTTCCACAACCTCATACTCACTATCACCATCACCTCATCTCATCGGGACATGGAAAGAACCTCCACGGAAAGGATGTACGATTAGCACATCCGGGAAACGGTACATTAGTATTGGTTAATCTCTCCACCACTAGGTTACAAATGATATAGCCCAGATGTGCAATATTATTATTATTAACTACTACACTGACACTGTCAAATGGGGTATTAAATAAAATGATTTCTCACCCATTTGAAACTTTCTTTTATACTGAAAGGAATAAAGATTATTTTTCACATTTCCCCTTATATGATTGGAGCTTTGTCATGGAAATACTGCTTCCTTTTAGGGTAAACAAATGTACAGTGCATTTTGAAAATGTGCTTATTTTAATCTTCTCTACAATCACTTCATGTTTGTAAAGCTCGTAAGTTTACACAACGTGTGTATGTATATAATTATCTCCTATTTATAGAGGACCCCCCCTATAGGATTGTTTAAAGGCAGGGGCTCACAAAGGGGGAGTGAAGTAAATGTGCGGAGTGGATGTTTGTGCCAAACTTCCACTTCCACGTGGCTTCTTTGCCCTGCTAAATGTCATTGAACGCCTGACCCGGAATTGGACTTTAAAAAGCAAATGTTACCTTCTTGTTTTTAGTGGGGTGGAAGGATAGTTATCAGTTATATAATTATTATTTAAGGTGGAAGTGTAGGGAACGTGATAAAAGGTTTATTGTGTTTTTGCAGTTTTTATGACCAAAAGTTTTTTGGTCAAAATCAATCAACTATAACTTCGGTACAAACAAAAAGTTTAATTTACTTTATATGGTGACCTCAACATTTTCTTGACTATCTGTAAGGGTGTGCTGGAATTTTACGGCAACTTTTTCTCTTCATTTAACAAGTTTTTCATTTAATACCACTATGCTCACGATATATATTAAACACGTTAATATCATCATGTGAAGAAAATTAAACTCAAAATTTGTACTGGAGAGCTATTTTATTTATTTAGGACAAAAAAAGTTTTGCTAAAAAAACTAAAAAAAAACCCTGGCCTTTTCTCACGTTTTCTAGATCTCCACCTTAATCTGTAATTTACAAACACATGTTGGATTGAACATTAGTTAGAAAAACCTTTATTTTGGTCCAACTGATTAGCTCAGTTGGTAGCGCGTTCGCTTCGGATTCGATATCCGATATGGCAGTTTTTTGTGTGTGACTTTGAGGCAGTCATTAATCAATGTCTTTTGGACTTATTTTGTGTTGGTTCTATAGTTATAATACTGATAAATTTTCATAGGAACAAATCTGAGAGTTAATAAAGCTTCTAGTTCTGCTTTCAAAATATTCATACGTGAAGTCAAGTGATCTACAGCTGTTGCTATTGATAGATATTCCAAAAAAATATAAAATAACACACAAACAAAAAATCCCATGGCATCAGCCCATGATCGAGCCTACCGACTGAGAGGCAAGGATAGTTCTAACTTCTGTGGATAAAGGGTGTCATGTGGCTAGCATAACGAACCCTCTAGCCGCTAATATTATTTTCTCAAAGGTGTTTTTAAATGAAAATTAAAATTGTACTATAGTTTGTAGGTCGTGTTCTAATAAAATTAGTTGTTTCAGAAAGCGCATATAAAAACTTCTAGTAAAGAATAATATGACAGGTCTGCAGTGTTATGAATTCCTTGTCAAAAGTTAATAACGTTCTAATGCAAGACATTATGTAATTGTGGTTTGGAAGGTAGGGACGTGTAAGCCAGGGACATGCGGCAGTGGACCTAAAACTATAATACCTAAATGGAAAACTTAAATATATTTTTATTGTTTTAAATGATATATTTTTTAATATCAACCTATAAACCTTGACTTTAAATCTAGCCAATGAATTCAAAGAGACGAATGAATTCTTTCTACTCGGAAAATTCTCCATTCCCTCATTTCTCATACAAACAAATGAAAATATTAATTATATCTATTATAATTATTGAAATTATATCCACAAAATCAATTCAATTTTGTGGTTAGCCATATCTAGAAAAAAAAACAAATAATTTCTTATATAATGCGGGGTTTTCAATTGTCTGAAAAAGTCATATTCACAAAAGTGACCAGTTGTTTGTTGAGCTTGCGAGGAAATTTCTATTGGAGGGTGAATGAAAGAATGTGACATGATTGCTCCGTCGGTAAACAGTGTTGTCCCAACTTGAACCCGACCGGTAAGGATGACCGTACGTTTACAGGAGCCTGACACGGCTTCGACTCTGACTTAAGTTAACTAACAATTTATTATTTTTAGGCCTACATGACGTGGTATTATTTCACAGAAAGTAGAATACATGGCATTGAGGATGGGTATTTATTTTAAAACACATTTGTCTTAGTGGCTGGTGGAAATCATGTTGTCAAGCGAAGGCTTTTTTTAAACTTAGCTAACTAAGTTTAATAAGCAAATATCCAAAACACTCGCTATGTAAGGCCAATAAAACAATAATTACTCTCGCAAAACAAAGAGTCACATCCTTTTTTAATATATGATTTAAACATAGTCTATTAACTATATTTATAAATATTTATAAAATTCAATATTTTTGGTCAAACTATTTTGTGTAGAATTTCTAATTTGACAATAAATTCGATTTATTGAGATCCAATTGACAAACATTAAAATAAAAGCGAAACAAAAAAAAAAGTTGTATAGAAAATAAATGAGTCAAAAACTACAACTACAATCTTTATGAAGTGAGATTTTAATTCTTCAGAAGTTAATTTGTTTATATGAATTCATCGCCAAAAAATATATATAAAGTTAAATAGAACCTCTTCGAAATTACTAGTAGCACATAACAAGACGTCTAATGAATAATTTTGTCATAAAATCCTTTAAAATCTATAGCTATTTAAAATATAATTGTTTACAAAATTATTTATAGCAATAAATGGCAGGAATGTCAGAAAGTAAATTCAATAGGGTATTTTATGAGAATAGAAGAAGTAAATAAAAAAATTGAGGGGCCAATTATTTGATATTTGAGATCTTTAGGCCGGTGACAGACTGAGATTTTGGTAACGTTTTGGTCGCTGCGGCATAAACGCCGCGACCAGGTCACTATAGTGTATTGCATTGTTTCATATGAGAGGTTTAATGCCTAATAAATTATTTATTATAATATGGATTCATATTTAATATTAATTATACTATATAAGTATATATATATATTAATATAAATTATTTAATTTAATATATATGTACTTTTTAATATATTATATAAGATAATTATATTATAAATTAAATTTTTATTTTTACAATATATATATATTTATATATAATTACTTATATTTAAATTAATTTAATTATCGTAGTTAAGACAGCGGACCACTGTCTTAACTACGATTTTGTTACTCATTACTTACAAATCTTTAGAATGTTTTCTAAAATAATTTAATTATATTAATATAAGTACTTATATATATATATTAATATAATTAAATATTGTTAAATTAAATTTTAATATATTAATCATTATTATTACTATTAAAATAAGAATACATATTTAAATATGTATAATATATTTAAATTAAATATTTATATATAAATAATTCTAATTAATTTTATATTAAAATATTTTAATCTATTATTAATAGGTTTTTATATTAAATAAATAAACATGAAGCCCCATTTTATAAGTTCAAAAAATAAAATGGGGGTTCATGTATTACTAATAATAGTCAATTATACTTGTATTTACAATAGGATCATGATTTATTTATATAAACACACATTAAATTTTATTATAGGTAATTAATTAAGATATATTATTATATATAATTATGTTATTATATTATCTATTATAATATAGTACTTATTTTAAGTTAAAATTAAATACTTATTAGGCAGATCGACCATAATTTATTGTTATATTTAGTTCACTTTATTTAAAAGTATCAGTAGCTAATTTAAGTTAATTTTATTAATCAAAATACTTTAAAATTAAAATTTAATACTTTATAAGGTAGATTGATCATAGTCTATTATTATATTTAGTTCACTTTATTTAAAATTATCAATGACTAAATTAAGTTAATTTTATTAATCAAAACACTTTAAAATTAAAATTAAATATTTTATAAGGTAAATTATTCATAGTCTATTATTATATTTAGCTCACTTTATTTAAAAGTATCAGTAGCTAATTTAAGTTAATTTTACTAATCAAAATACTTTAGAATTAAAATTAAATATTTTATAAGGTATTTTATAAGGTTATTATCTTTAGTTCACTTTATTTAAAAGTATCAATAGCTAATTTAAGTTAATTTTACTAATCAAAATACTTTAAAATTAAAATTAAATACTTTATAAGGTAGATTGATCATAGTCTATTATTATATTTAGTTCACTTTATTTAAAATTATCAATAACTAAATTAAGTCAATCTTACTAATCAAAACACTTTAAAACTAAAATTAAATATTTTATAAGATATATTAATCGTAGTCTATTATTATATTTAGTTCACTTTATTTGAAAGTATCAACGACTAATTTAAGTTAATTTTACTAATCAAAATGCTTTAAAATTAAAATTAAATATTTTATAAGGTATTTTATAAGGTTATTATCTTTAGTTCACTTTATTTAAAAGTATCAATAGCTAATTTAAGTTAATTTTACTTTAAAATTAATACACACAAATGCTGCGACCCCTATCATATGAAACAATGCACTACACTAGAGCAACTTGGTCACGGCGTTTGTGCCGCAGCGACCAAAACGCGACCAAAACGTGTCTGTCACCAGCCCGTGTTTACATACCGTAACTAGCGAATAGTTGCACAGAACAGTTATTTATTTTGTTTACGTTTTTTGAGTTCTAAATGAAGTTCAATCGAATACAGTTTCACACACTTGTATTTCTTCGTTTAATCTTTCATAGAATATAAAAATTATTGTGGGCTGTAGTATAAATTGAGCAGTTAAGCTAATTTTACGGACGCAAATAAGCCAGACTGCACTAAGAATAGAGCTCACCTGGAGGAACTTCACAGAATCAAAGTGTTAAAAGGTGAGGAGTGTGTTATTGAATAAGGCTATTTGTTTATTCCCAGTATTATCCTTATTCACTCAATTAAAATCACCACAGGACCAAATTAATGAGTTATTATTTCATACACTCAATTTAATTTAACAAATGACTAGCGTCCATTGTTAAAATCATGTACTTAGCTACAATTTTAGGAACATTCCATACTTAGTGACCTGCCCTATCAGTAGGAAATAGGCTAATGCAAAAAACTTGACACTTATGTTCACTTTGTGAAACGTCTATTTACTGATAAATAAGCAGGCAGTTTGATTACAGGTTAGGTTCAAATGGGCGTGTCCGTAAAAGTGAGTTCTTCTCCTTACTTGAACCCTAAATTAACTATCTAAATTCTTGTTACATCTGTTTTATGTTTAAACTAGTTGGCCTATGGATCTCAGTTGAACTCACAGATTGATAAAAAAAACAAAAACTAATGAGGCAGTTCACTTGACTATTCTATCACCAAGGATTCACACACTGCTGATAAAGAGTAGATATTAATAAAAAATAACTATCAACATAATATTCAATTTACCTTCATTTGGGTCGATTAAATATTTATGTGTTATTTGTTTGCCTTGTAAGGCAGTAAGATTAACTTTTATTATTCCACTATAGTATCGCTTATGATATAGGGTAATAGCTGAATAATGCAAGGTAATCTTGCTACTGTCCGGGGTAAATGGAGTGTATATTCCATTTACAATGACAGGTAGTCTCACCTTGGCAGGCCATACTATCGCCCTATATAACTGTAGTTGATTATAGTAATACATTCCATTTACAATGACAGGTAGTAGTCTCACATTGGCAGACCATACTATCGCCCTATATAACTGTAGTTGATCATAGTAGTACATTCCATTTACAATGACTTTCTCAGTAGACTAATCCACCGGTGATGGGGAGATCAAGGTTCTAATCTCGGTCAGGTGTATTGATGGTAGTTTTCCAAAATTATTTTACCCCCTACCTCCACGCAAATGTGTGTAAATTTTCTCTAAATATAACCTTCCGAATCGCTCAAACCATTAGCATAATTAGTACATAAGCGTATAGCTCGAACGGGTAGTAAGACGCGGTGCTAGAAAAATACAATGAAAGATAGACGTCTTACCTAGACAGACTACACTATGACCCCATCTTATAAACTTTACCATAATATGTTCATGTTATCGTTGTATATTTATGATTGAGGACCAAGAATACATAAGTTGTGAGTCAAGAAAGCCAATGAATAAGAGAAGGAATTAAAATCAACCATAGGAGTTCTATAAGATCCAATATCTAGCTTAATTTCCTCTCTAAACATATAATGTATACATTTGATGAGATCAAGAAGGCATAAAAAACGAAAATTTCCCTTATAAAATATCGATTCCAACTGAGTGTATTTTTTCTCATCCCTCTCTAAACCTCTAGTTCTGAAGGCGTATATTGGTGTCGGGTTGTGACAATGTAGGTCACATCGCCCGACCAACAGCCCCCGGCGTGTTGTCACTTATTTCGAAATGTCACCTTGTTGCTAGCTTGGTATGAGGAAGACGTCAGCCCCATGCATTTATCGCGCCATGTGACAGTTGACAGTTGGCTTCACGTGACTTTGATTATTACCTGAGAGGGTGGTAGCACTGCTTTTGATGAGGAGACGTCGCAAGACTCACTACTGGAGGTAATGTCAGTAATAATTAAACTCATATTACTAGGATCGTATGACACAACCTAAACTGACTGAAAAATGAATTGCGACCCATGGACCCTGTTTTATTTTTCATGTTTTTGGAATACTTATTTTGCAAAATAATTTGATGTTGACGTTGATGGTTTTGAATTAAGTAGGCTATATTTTATGTGTCAAGAATTTAACCTGGATAAAATGAATTATTCTCATGTAATAAATTTTTATTTCTTTTAAAAAACATGGTAGTATTATGGCAGAGCTTGATAAATAATTGTTAGGTTTTAATAATAAATCATTTACAAAATAACCCCTGCATGATGTCAACCCGAAAGCGAGCTATACCTACCTAGCAGCCGCCGCACGTTTCTAAAGATAGTGCCAACATTAATTGCGGATAGAGGGTGCCATATGGTCAGCACAATGAATCCTTCGGCCGTTAATCTCTGTTTCATTGACAATATCTGCTACTTGTTTATTCAAGTAACAACTCAATTGTTCCCACGAGTCTCAGTTGACCTCATTCTAGACCCACTTCTTAACAGAAATATCTAGAACTAGGGATCGAACCCGTGACTTCTGGATCTGTAGCCAGATGCTCTGACTACTAGAGTTCAGAGATGGCCTTCTTTTCAAAAGTTGAAACTACATTACTTTTTCGCCAGATAACAAATCAGATGAGTTAAGTCGTATTTATATTTTCATTATGTTATTTAAACTTACATTAAATAGGTTTAATGACCTTGCGTAATCAACACAACATGCGGAACCAGTTATGAAACTAGATAAAATCAGCTCTTAGCAGCACACGACAAAATAGGTAAAGGGTAACTATATTTCACAGCGATAGGGTGAGAAGAGCTATACACAATAATTGAGGAATTAACATTTCTTGGAGTAATGTTTACGGCCCAAAACCACGAACACTACATTCTTGAAGAGAACACCTGGAATAAAACCAAGGTCCTCTTAAACTAAAGTTGATCTTCTTAGCCTACTATTTGCAGAGAAAATTAGCCATTTAGCATCAGTGGGCCTTGAGCATAACTACTAAGACGTTAGTCTCTTCTTGTCTGCTTTCCCGGTGAGTTGGGAGGCTTGAGTCCCAGGCAGGTGTACTGAGCTGCTCTTTCCTAAATTATATTCACCACGCAAGTGTGGGTACATTTTATTACAACCATATCTTCCTCGTCCTTATTCCTTTAGTGTGAAAATACGGATAGCCCTGACGGAAGGTAGTAGGCATTGCACGTGTGTTTTGTTTTTCTAACGCGTCTCACTTACCGTCCAGATCCACACTAATTACACTAATAGAGTAACTATGGTAGAATAGAATAAATGTACTCGCACACACTTGGAGGGAAAGTGTAAAACCAATTTAGCTAAAATCACTCTCAGAATACCCTGCCAAGACTCAAACCCTAACCACCTTCAACCATTAAAACAACCTAGACGAGCCTGACGCTTTGTTCCGCATGTTCATCTTAACGGTTTTCACGTAAGGAAGCAACACATTGATAGGTAGACAATAATTCATACGTCAAACCTAATCACGCCGTTCCCTTAAGGGGTAGGCAAGAAATTGTGCATTCAGCTCAAAAAAACAACTCCGCACTTAATCTATCCTCATTAACTTCTCTACAAAATAACATTATGAGTAAGAAATAACATATTTAGGCCAAATGGTCTGTCATCACTCTCGTGTTAGACTGGCCTGTTGATGACGGGTAGATTGGTGTTCAAATCCCAGTCGGGTCTACTGAGAATAGTTTTTCCTAAATTGTTTCCCACTCTCCTTGTTCGCAAATGTGAGGATATCACCTCTAAAATGCTTACTTCCTTATCCCTACCTTATTAGAGTAATTATCGTATATGCGTTTAAACTGAACAGGTATTAAGTAAGAAGTGGTGATAAAACAGCATGTGTTTATCATCGTAGCTTGGCTTGTTTTTATCGAATCAGTAAAATGAAAGCAATGTTTTATGTTGTAAATATCGGATGACTAATGTATAAGGCCTTGTAGAAGTCGAGAACCTTTCTAGGAAGACGTCAAGTGGTGGTAAGCAAGGGACGAGGGAAGCAGGGTCTCATATACTCAGGTAGCCCTCAACGCTAATAACCCATCCTTGTTAACATTGAGAGGGAGCCAAGTTGGTAGAAAAGTTTGGAGAAGACATCAGCTTGACAGACTAAGATTATTAGTGGAGCTACCCACGTTTATGGCCGCATGGTCTAAGACGCTACTCTCGTAATAGACTATCGAGGTTCGAATCTAGATCAGCAGGTGCACTAAGGGCGTTAACCTTCTTTATTCCTAAAAAAACATTAGCGTAACAATACGTAAGCGTATAAACCGAACGGGTAGTAAGACATGGTGGTAAAAACCAACAAAAAAAATTATCGGAGTTGTTTAAAAATAGCAACTCACAAAACTATCTCAGTTAATATGTTTCAAATTCGTTTTATAAACAGTATTATTTTGTACTACTCTACGTAGACAGTTTTTAAAAACAAGCTTAAAATGAATTTTTAGTTAAATTAAATGTGAAAATCAAGTTAATATGTATTAAGCGCACCGCAAATCGGAATGCTGAGACGCGTTTAAACGTCCAGAAATCCCACGCTATCTAAGAAGTAGTTTGTTAATTGGACAACAACAGAAAATTCAAAAATAATCAAGGACTTACCAGATTCGTTTTAGGATTCAGGACTGGCATTGCCATCAAAAATACTTCAGCAAAGGACATGTTTCGTCAAGTAGATAAATTTGATTTGATTAAAGATTAATTTGAAACAAATATTAAGAACTGAAATGTGAAGCTGAAATATTTCATCCCGGTCTTTGTAGTAATAGCATATAATCAAGTTTAAAAATATTCTAATGAAACCAAATTCTCAGCACTTTCTTTAAATTGAACTATTGATATTACGTTTTATATTGTTTTACTAGTAGGTATTAATATTCCAAACAATTATGCTAAATCATTCATCCTTGTTTTATTTTAACTAGTAGAAATACAATTGCGTGGCTACCTCAGAAAACGTTTTAATTTGCTTTAAACAAAGGAAAAAAAATAATTTTATTGCTTCTAGCCTGGATTTTAATTAATTCAATTTTTTAAATTCAAAATCGTGAAATTCCATTTTCGAGATGCACACGTTCGTGCACATGGGCTACAATTTTAAAATTTCAGAACTTGGCGTGCGGTAGATTTCGTGCAATTATCGTGACAGGAAGAAAAACTCTTTATTGTATTAATATAGATAGTATACTCTAACTAAATTCATATTGAAAATTGCAAGCTGTAATTGAAACGACCCAATTGAAACGACCCAACTGGATTAGTTGACTTTCTCACACAACCATTTGGACTCATGCCTTCAATGATGATAAAAGCATGATTGTGAGCATAAAATGAGCCTAAATATTTAAATGGTGGCTTCTAGACCCACAGGCACCGGGAAAAATTTGAATGTCCAGATCCTAATCAATCTGACACCTTAGCTCAGTCGGTAGCATGTCTGTTTTCTGAGCCAAGGGTCACGGGCTTGATTCTCGGCATTGCTGAAAAATTTATCATTAGTGACATGTGGGTTTACCCTTTCAAAGTGATGAATTAATGGCTGGGGACTGGATGTTCTGCCTATCCTAGTCTTACCTTAGATTATAAAGAATATAAAGCTACGACAGGCCTAGCAAGCTGGTAGTGGAAATATATGGCTTGTATAAAAAAGTGACGAAGGCCATAAGCTAGAAACAGTTATGGTTGTAAAGTGAGATACTAAGTTGAGAAATTGCTTAATCTTCAGTAAATGGGCTTCATTTAAAGATGTTCAACTAAACAAATAAACTATTCTGGACTTTTATATGTTAAAACTATTGAAACCTTATTCACAATTTTATGTGCTATTATTTAATAAATTATATTTCTTCAGCGTTTTATCAAAGAAACCATTCAATCTAAAAACATCAATCTATAACTAAACACTACGTTCTAATATCATAATTATAAAATTACAAATTATAGTACAACTAGTTTTAAGCCTGTTTATATCAGGTTGACTATCATATCAACCAAAATAACAAACCTTAACCTTCAATTAATAAGCGCATGAAAGTTTAATCATTGTTTGTAAAAAGTATATATCTGTCAATAATTACTTAAGGATGGATTAAATGAAAGTGAACTAAATTAATTAGATTTTTATTAAATTAAAAAAAATAATTGAAATTTGAATCTGCGGCTCCGTTAATTTCTGTCCCATGATCAATACTATAAGTGTACAAAGCTTCAGCGTTCTAGGTCATCTAGGGGCTTCTGAAGGGTGTGGAAAGACACACACACAGATACAAACACATACACACACATACACATACACACACATACACACATACATAAAACACAAACACACATATTAGGAAATTATATTGTGTAGACGGATGAGACTTATTTCACTAAATTGTTTATACTTTAATTCGTTAAAAATTACGATATATGATTTTGCAACATTATTAATTACTAGATCGACATTTTGAAAGTCAAATTTTGCCTCTATTTCACAATGGAAAATAAATGTAAACAAATTCCTAGATGGTTAGTACAGTATAGATGCTATCTGGTATCAATTTAATAGCTTTTTGAACACTAGAGAGGGGCTGAAATTCTGATAGAAGAAGGTAGGCGAGAATAAAGCTAAAAGCAGAGACTACGGGCAAAATAGGGTATAAAAGGAAAGGGTGGAACGTAAACCAATGCACAGAATAAGACAAGGGCCACTGACTAAAGTGGAAGAATTATAAATAGGTAAAATGGGAAAATGGTGGAAACTTAATAGAGATGGAAATGGCTTTGATAACTAGATACAGTAGAGAAATGTATTACAGGGATGATACAAGGACAAATACGCATACAAAGATACGTATACTGCATTCACGGTAGGAATTACTCTCTGAAAGGTCTTTTTTCCTACCAAAATCCTACTATATAATAGCTTTCTGGTAGGGAAAAAGGCCTTTCAGAAAACAATTCCTACGGTGAACAAACTTTATTTATAGAAGCCTGGTTAAGGTGGTATGGAAGTATAGGTGAGAAATGGTCGGTGTTTATGTAATTTCTCATAGCAAACATTTTTTTCAGCAAAATAATCAAATATTGCTCCAGTACACATAGTAATCTCAACAGTTCTTGAATCTGTCATGGGTATAATTCAATTTGATAACATTTTCTATCCATTTAAAAAGTTTATTATCAAATTATAATATGAATATGAGAGATATTCAAGAACTGTTGAGATAACTATGTGTAGAAAATTTAACTAGATGTTTATACTGAAAAAATATTTTATTTGTATTTGTTTTACTATAATAACTGCAAAAGTACTGGCCATAGTTCTCTTACTCTTCCATCCCACATTAATGGCTACCTATAGTTGAGTCGCAGCAGGAAGTTAGGCTTAGGAAACTATAAAAAAAATATTTTTTTTTTCTAAATATTAACAAAATGCACCGATAACTACGAAATTTTAATTGTATTATCGGCATTGACATAATTTGTCATTGTGATTGTTGCAAAAAAATATGAGCTAAATCATATACGAGTAAAATAAGCTTCAATAAATTATATTATACATTTTGTTTAACCGTGATTCCAATATGTCCTATATTTGTATCATCACAAAAATAACGTTTCATAGTATAAATTAGACGTAGTGAAGCCAATATTGACAAAATATTACTGTATCCATCCCAACAGTGCAAATATTAATATGAGCTGTAAGAATCTAAAGTTTCAGAGCTCAGAAATATTTATCATTATTTCGGGGTAATTGACGTCCACGTTTTGACTCGACAGATTACATCAGTACATAACGTACAAACTTAATTCTAGAACAGTCTCCCAGTCTAACGGTGGAAGGGGAAAGCCCAATTGGCCCTGTGTTGTATTTTTATTGCCATGCCTTAAATTAAATCCGATGGTTCTTGTTTCGGTGACTGCGCTAAGGTTTCAGAACCACCTGATAGTAAGCTTAGTTAAAACTGTTTGGAACGGTTGTAATTTTTTTTAAAGTTGCCTCAACTATGATAAAGAGCTATCATATTTTACATTTGCTTCTGACTAATTCTAAGACGGTTTTTATCTGTCTAAATCTTACAATTGAATCATCATCATCATCATCATTATCAACTGTTTCCAGCCTGTGGCTGGGTCAGTTTAGTAAAATGCCTCCATCTTCCTCTATCCTTCCACCATTCTTCCTCCTTTAATTGCTTTCATTATTATCCTCTTGCTTGCACACTTTCTGTTAACTGCTCCTCCCAACTCTTTCTTGGCCTCTTGGTCTTTTTCCTACATACTTCATTTCCAACATTTTCTTTGGCATTCTCTCCTTTTACATCCTCATCACAATTGACTAAAATAATATAGTTTATTTTAACTATTTGCCAAGCATTCAATGATGGAATAAGGTATCATTTTCTGGTCTTAATTTAAATCTAGGATAAACACACCTACCAGCCTAAAGGTAATTAATTTATCACTTATAGAAAGGTACCAAGGTAGATTTGTAGAAGTAAGGATTGTAGAGCAGTTATATTTAATGAGAGTAAATAGTATATAACATTATTTAGAAATATCACACACCAATTAGTATAATCTAATGTAAATATAATTATTGTATTATAATTCTATATTTTGTAAGTGAATTAATGTTAAGACGAGGTAATAATTATATATTTTAACACCCATGTTTTATCCTATATTCAATAAAAAGTTAATAATACCCACATCGGTGCTTTCATGGTCGCATACGTCACTCTCACGTTGCACTGAATTGTCAGTGACGGGGATATTGGGGTTCAAATCACTGTTGGATGTACTGAAGGTGTTTTTTTCTGAAGTGGTTTCCCCACTCTCCCTTCCCGCGAATTCGGATACATTTAACCTTGAGCTCTACTTCCCTCGTCTATATTCATTTAGCGTTATTTGCGCAGAATCCTCTCGGGTAGTAAGACGTGGCGAAATAAAAAAGTAATATTAATTTCTGAATAGTATATTGGTTTAAAATAATTTTAATTACTGATTACGCCATGACTTTATTAAAGTCATCCTTCACATTAAACAAATATCTAGTGGTTCATTCAAAATTCTTAATCATTTTGATACCAAATACATTTTATTCATCATACGCTCTATTTATTTAATCAGGGGGGTTTAACCCCAACTTAAACACATATCCCAAATAAAAAAACTATTATTATTGAACAGACCTTCCACAATGTTTGTATTTTTACATAAATCATGTTTACCAAGGTACTTTTATTTGTGCACCACGTCTTACTACCCAGCTGTATTATCCGCATAGTTACACTAATAGGGATAAGGAAAAAGGAAAGTACCCTCTTTGGTGGACACATTGGCTAAGTCGTCAATATTGTAGTGTACTAAACTACTGATGACGAGGAGATCGAGGTTCGAATTTCGGTCGGGTGGTGTTCCAAAATGGTTTTCCACTCTCCCTTTACGCAAATGTGGGTACACTTCCTTTATTATAACCTTTCCAAGCCATAATAACACTAGCGTAATTAGTACATGAGCGTCTAACCCAAACAGGTACTAAGACGCGCTGCTAAAAAATAATAATTCAATAATGAAGCCATATTTTTACTTTCTCTCTATCTTACAGGTAGAGAAAGTATGGTGATCGTCAAAAAAATCGAACTCGAGATTTTGATATGGGTACACTTCCTTTATTATAACCTTTCCAAGCCCTAATAACACTAGCGTAATTAGTACATGAGCGTCTAACCCAAACAAGTACTAAGACGCGCTGCTAAAAAATAATAATTCAATAATGAAGCCATATTTTTTATATCTTAGAGCAATAAAAATATTTGGGAGCCGTGTTTTAAAACCATGATCTGATTTTTTTAAAAGTACTACAGTTTTACCGACAAAATGTGTTGCTCCAACTAATAAAAGGTATTCGAAATATGTTTGAAAAATGACTCCTAACACAGGAGTCTTAGTTCGAGAAATGTATCCAGGATTCGTCCTGTGCTCAGGATCATCCTACTCATAATGAACATGTGAGAGACTTAGAGCTATCAGAATACACCAGCGATCGGCGACTCAAGGCGGGCATTTATACTGCCGCTTCTACAAAAATTGATTTGTGCATGAATAGCGATAATTCTAAGGGTCCCTGGTTGGATTATCATTTATAGATATATATATTTTTCAAATACATTTAAATTAACTTGTGCCAGAGGTTATAAATGATAATTTCCATCAATCCTGATTTAAGATTAGTTTGGCATGTTACATAAATTTATATTCTAATTTTCATAGAAAGGGCCTTAATTTGATGAATAGAAAAGCAACTATATATACTTTTGCGTATTCACACGTCAAATAATGTAATATTCAGATGTAATTTTGAATATATATATAATCAATACCTACTTTGTTAGCTACCCGTTCGGATTACACGCTATCGATACCTATTACCTATCACTAGTGATATAATCAAATTTTATCAACATTGGCAGCAAAGTACTATGTTTTCATTATCTAATTGTTCTTACTATAAAGATAAGGTTGTCTATGTTAGGATTAAAAAACCTGGCTTATTAAAAAAAATCATAGCCCAGTTGTGCTATATAGCATTATATTAGCTTTTTAAGGGTGAGGGTTAGCTTAGTTCACTATCTATACTAATTGATTTAACCAATCAAGCAATTATAGTAATTATTCATGATCAAGTAAAAGATTTTTTAATTTTAATATATTAAGGAAAGAATAAGAGACCTAATAAAGGAAAACACTAATGCAACAATACATTACTTTATTCAAATGATTGCGAGCAATTTTTTGTGAGAAAATATATTGTATGTAGCACCTAACTTAGTCTATTTGGCTGCTTAGTTAGCAGGCTAGTCCCATAAATCAAGACTGTTACTTTACAGGGATTTTTTTCTACCAATTTTATTATTACATATTTTTTTATTTAGAGCTGCTTGTTACTAACCGTTCGGGTTATACGCTTAAGTACTAAATACGCTAATGGGTTAGGAATTGGGAAGGTTGAATACAGATGAAGTGAACCTGTATTTGCGTGGAGGGATTGTGGAAAACAATTTAGGAAAAACCACCCCCAGTTCACCCGAGCGAGATTCGAACCTTGATTTTCCCGTCCTGGGCATTCAAGCTCAACTCGAAACTAGCGTGTTAGCTAACTACGCCACTGAGGTGGGTTATTATTAAATTAAATTTATATTTGATTTCTAAGAATTACAAACAATAGATAATGGTTAGCAAAATTCTTATAAAAGATATGTTTTCTATAATCGTCTTAATAAAAGTTCTGTTATTAAGATTATAGGAGAGTGTTTTAAGTTTAAATTATGTGTATTTTCTTTAAAGCACTAAAAATATTTATTTATTCGAGGCCTATGATAAGTTTGTTTAGTTCGTATTCTAATCTACCTGTTTCATATTTATTAAAAAGAAATTAATCATATTTTAAATAATTAATATAGAAATAGGCTAAACATTTCCAAAAATTCCATCACAAAATTAATTTGTATGAAAAATAAAATAAGTGGGCTTTGGTTTTTTTTAAGTGGAATATTTTAATAAAACATTGTTTTTTTATGGAGTTGGTTAGTATTAAAACAACCGTGGTACGTGTGTGTGTGTTTGTTTGTGTACTCACCCGTCCTGAAGTTGACGACGATGTCGATGAGGAAGATGGTGTCTGAGAGGCAGTTGAAGGCGATCCACCGAGTACTGAGGTCGTCGTTGAAGAAAGATATGGCCACTGGTAAGATGATGAGGTTCGCTACAAGAAGTAGTAACATGCACAGGTCCCAGTAGAACCTGGAACACAGGACCTTAAAGTTTAATATAACCTCAGGTAACACTTTATAACGATGAGTTGTAATAGTTTGCCCTAAGAGAATCGTTTGAGGAGGGTACTTAGTCTCAGATACTTAAGCGTTCTAGTCTAAGGTAACATTAGCAGGAAGATGGAAGATGCTAACATCAGTTATAATGCAACTAAACTAATATTCTAAGAGCTAAATATAGATAGCGTTAAATGTTAAAGAAATGCCGCTGTACTCATTTTTAGAAAAGGATGTCGAAATAGAGACTGTGTACAATATCATATGATTGCAATCAGTAAGGGTTTACCCTTGCTCCCCTGAGTCATAGGCAGCCGTTTGTACAGGAGATGACGTCAAGTACATACTAATCTAAATATATTGGGTACATTTTAACACATAGTTTTTTTTTATAATGCTAGAAGATAATTAAAAATATAATGGAAAAATATTTCAGATAATTCTTGTAATATTATGTGCAAGTTGGCTACCTCAAGCCCAAATTTGAGTTTTAATATTGAAACAATGAAACACACATATATTTATTTGTACTTCTACAAATTTTAGATTCTTGCCGATCTATTTTAGCGCCACGTCTAAATCCTCGCCCCAGTTATACGCATATGTACTAGCTACACTAATGTGTTAAAGATGAGAAAGATTGAATTCAGAGGAAATGTACCTACATTTGCATTTAAATTCTAGCCCGAGGTACAGACTGACAGACAGATGGCCAGACATACGTCATTGCAAAAACAACTTTTTCGAATTCGGGGTATCATGAAAGGTTGACATTAATTCAAATCTTAATTTCGATTTTTTTGACGCTCACAACAATTTCTCTACTTGTAAGGTAGCGAGAAGGTAAAAATATTGATATTGAGTCCTCAAGGGTCAACACTTCGTATTAAAATGTCGACCTCTGGTTTAAAATTTTCGACATTTTACTAGGGGCTGCAAATCTTATGCAAATCTTATCACGTTATCAAGATCCCCATTATTTTTAACTTTTTTCTAATTTTATATTATTTTTTTTCACTTTACAATTTTTTCAAGATTTTCTATTTTCAAATAACTATAACATTTTAAATTGTCTTTACGACATTTCTTGACCCACAGTTTGGGAGACACTTATTCCAAATATATTGTATTGCTCTGTGCTGGCTTAGCGACTGACCTCACAGTGAGATGTGGGACTATTCCCGGTAGAGGGAGAGGTTGAGTGCATTTCACCGGTTATGTAAAACCAGCACGGTGCCCTCGAGTTGTTGGCAGACCCCGTTACTCACTGCTTGCCCGTTAAACTAGAAGCTTTTTGGATTCATGAATGTTTCTACTTTCAAAATATTGAGAAAAGGGGGATACAAAGAGAGAGAACGTGTGCGTGAAAGAGATAAATATATAAGAGTGGAAAGGGCGGTGAAAATTCCCTGCTGTCATTCATAATTCAACAACCTTTTGTTCTTAGACTACTTCTCTACTGCAGGGGTAGACAAGGTTGCTAGAATTCCAGCCGAAATTGAGGCTGTTTCTGCTTTTTAATAGATATTACAATATTTTTAACATTTTCCTTATTTATAATATTAAAATATAATTTTTATTTTTAAACCAATAAAGATTTCTTTTTTCAACCGCATATTACTATATATATGGCATATACCCGTTTTTTAAACTACGCTAACGGGGTAAGAATCATCAAGCAAGAATTGAGAGAAAATGCACCAACATTTTCATGGTGGATTGGGAAACTATCCCTGAAAATAGAGAGCTCAGATTTTAATCCCAACCTCCGTACCGTCAGACAAGTCTAGACAAGCCAGACATCTAGTGCGCGTGTCCACCGATTTGGGATCGATAAGGTAATTGTCTTCTTTTAAGCTTTATTGTATTATTGAAAAACATTTGAATTGTTTAATAAGAAACGTTTAGTAATATTTATAAAATAAAATTCAATTTTTAGTGAAATTAGGTTGTACAAGTTGTATTCATTTAACGTGAAGGATATAAATGTGTAATATAATATAATATAATATAATATAATATAATATAATATAATATATATGGACAATATTTTTTTTATATTTGGAAAGATTGGTAATATTAATTACATGCTATGATATATTATAATTATGAATGTCTTGAAATTATAACAAACATCTAAAAATTTATTAAATTTTAAAATTGTAGCCATTCGAGTCAACTTACACTTAAATCTATGTTTTTAAAAACAAAGGATGATGTGATCATGCATATGTTTCGTATTACTGTATTATTTAGAGAATTGAGAGAAAAAGTTATTAAATTTTGAAAAAAATATATAAAAATTGAATATCTTTCTTATCTGTATTTCCCTGTTCGTTGGTTACTGCTGCAAGTGCTGCAACGTTATTTATACGACATGTTTCGATGCGACGACGGCATCATCCATTGTGTTTTAACCATGATTTCATTTGGTGTGTTTATTCTTTTTCATCAAAGCTGAGGATGATGCCTTCGTTTGTAATTAATACCAATCTTTCCAAATATCAATACAATATTTTGCATATCTATTATATTATATTACAGATTTATGTCCTTCACGTTAAATTAATACAACTTGTGCAACCTAATTTCACTAAAAATTGAAATTTATTTTATTTGTTGACGCGTTAGAAAAAAGGTTTACCCACACTTTTGGACACGTTGTATAAATGTCAAGCTCATTTAGTTTAGCTTCCATGCTTTGGAGAGAATGACGCTTGAATCTCGACCACGTGTAATGATTTTCCACTCTCATTTCCCACACATTCAGGTAGGGGTGTACATTCGCTTTAAATTCTATATTTCTCTTCCCTACAGCACTATCGTAATTAATACATATTAGTATAGCCCTAATGTATAGTAAGGTGTAATTAAAAATAACAATGTTTATTTATGAATTAAGATGATTCTGCAGGGAAAAAAGAAAAGCTGTGAGAGATAATATCATAATTTGTCTGGCTAGACGTATCGATATTCAACATTCTTCAACTCACGGCACATTGAACATGGCGTTTAAATTGTCAAGGCACACCATCAGTTTTTATCGTTAAAATATCGAGTATTACAAATGTGTTTACAAATTTGATACGGTAGCTAAAATTTGAATAATTCTGTTATTTAAAAAAATAATGTTCATCATGGATTTAAAAAGACTTATTTTCTCTCAGAAATGTTTTTCTCACTTCTTTTTTTATCTTCCCACCAACTCCTGTGGCACAACGGCTAAAATTGCTGAGTTGGGTGGTGAATATTAAGATAATTTCTTTCAAGGCATCAATCCGGCATCAGGGGTGGATCCAGTGGTAGGCGTGGGGGAAGCGCCCCTTCAAGAAAATTTTAAGTTAGTATTAACAATAATAGTTAAAACATTAAACCAATTAAATCTATGCTATAGTTCCTTCTAGTTGTAGTATCACTTAATATCTCATTAATCGGTTGCTTCACGTATCAATCACCGTCAATAATAACTAATTTACATTTTTAATACCTACATAATTTAACTAAACAAATTAGAAAAATACATAAATAAATAATGAACGTGTATGCGTTTTTTTAATTTTTTAAAATTAATCTTTAAATTAGTTTCAAATTTTGAAGATTTTTTCGTCAGAATTTCCAGAGGGGAAACCTCCCCAATCTAGCCACACCCCCTACTCACGAAAATCCTTTAACTGCCTCTGTTCGGGATTCAATTCAAAATTTGACCTCTCAGGTATATTCAGGCCAGTTAAATACGATTGCGCAGAGCTTACTATGCTTGTCATCATTTTTGTAAACTAACTAATAACAATTAAACTTAATTTGACCTATTGTGTGCTGTCTGCATGTGTTCTCTGCTCGTCCATTTCTCTTTATCTCGCAGTCATTGCTTTTAGTGGTGTTTCTAGTATATTAAAATTTAGGCAGCGAGTGTTTACGACGTTGGCAAGCATATCTCTTCAATGAAATTACCTACAGTTAAAATATAATGGGCGTTCAAAATATAACCGAGTTAAACAAAACATTATTTTTTTTACCAGGCACTTTTTCTTTGAAAGCAACCTAAAGAGATACATGAATGAAATAAAACCTTCGTCTTTGTTATTGTAAGAACAATAAATGAAAATAAAATTAAAAACTAAAAGAAGCACTAGAATAATTTTAAATTTTAAACTTTAAAGTGTTAATATTTTACGATTATATTGCAATTAAAAATGTATTCAAAAGATTCTATAAATGTACTATACAAATTAGGCTAATATTTGATAGAATTTACTAACTACTTTGAGCAAGATTAAAAGAAAAGATTTAAACTATCTAATTTAGAAGCTTTAAGTTAAAGAATGCTACAAAAAATATATTCTCTAGTCCTATCTTTACTTTTTCTTAAGCTTTCGTACACTAAAGATTTAAGATAACTAATCTGAGATAAATTAAATGGTTGGAGAAGTGTATTTTAAGGGAACCAATCCATATTCGTCTGGAGAATATAAGCCTATAGGGAAAACATCTTGTGGCCTTTCAATTCGAAATGAAGCATGCCTAAGGCACCTAATTATTAGATACCAAATAATTTATTAACCAGTACAATTAATATTTGTGTTATCATTTTTAATGGAATAATTTAGAATATATTTTTTGAGAAGTTAGATAGCATTAATACTGCAAAGTAGACATATTATTGGTATTTATTTTAATAGCTTGTTTCGTAATCCTAGTGAGATTTCCAAATGATCACTATTAATTGTTTGGGAAACATTTTATAGAATTAATTAATATTAATCATTTTACTATTAAGACCTTGCTACCATAGGCATAATTTTAAGCCCAATCATTATTTTTGAATATATAATATAATTAATATCTCTGACATCAAAATGGTATAAAGCTAGCACTAGTGGTCACATGGTCTAAAGCGTGAAGTTTTCGATATATTAGATTATTGGTGAGGTTCAAATATCGGTTAGATGCTCTGAGGGTAGTTTTTAATATGTGTTTTACTTTTATGGTTTCATAGCCCCGTTTCCAAGCTAATATACATGATTTTCCCTTAAGCTGCACTACTAGTACTTGTCCCTTATATTAAGCTATTAATAAGCTACTTCGGTGGCCGTATGGCTTAAGGCGTTACCCTCGCAATATAATAGACTGCTGAAAACTGGGAGATGGGGCTCGATCCTGATCAGGTGTAGTGAGGGAGGTTTTACTAAAATGGTTTTATACTCTCCATCACCGCAAATGCAGGTACATTGCCTTTAAATTAAACCTTCCTATTCCCTAACACATCAGTGTAATTAGTACATAGACGTATAACCCGAACGGGTAATAAGACGCGGTGCTGAAAAATAAGTTGTTAATAATCATGGGGTTGAAATTATTAATTTAATAAAGGTTATAAAAAAGGTTGAAGTATAAGCAGATATAAGATCCAGCTGATAGCTCTGAAACATTGATAGCATCTTCATCTTAGCTTCAAAAATTCACCAGGTAATTCTTAGGTGAACATGTTATGTACTTTTCTGTGTTCACTACATACAGAAGGCCTCAGGGGCTAACAACACAGATAGGCCAAGTGTCTTATAAAATTTTAACAACAAACATTAAAACAACTTTTAAACAAGTATGAGAAAATGCTGCTCAATCCTGGCGAAAAACTTACCCCTAATTCTAGATTCAGTTCACGTGGTTCAACTATATCTCAGAGCTTCCTTTCATTTCCTCGACCAAGGGTAACTTTAATCCCTCCTTCCCTCCCCCGAGGGTGAGAAGGAGAGGGAGGGCTCTATGATGGGAAGAAACGAACCAAGTTGATCTCGACCGACCCCATGGTTCGAGAACTGCCGTAAACCAGCAGCTACTAATCTAGAATATATGTCCTGTAGCTGTGATTCCCCGTTGAAACATTAATACGCGCCTCCTCATATCACGCGATGTTCATATGATACGTGAAATCTGCCGTACTCTGTGATTAAACTCCTTATGAACTTGATAAATAGAGAATCAAAGATAAGTTTCGAACAATACGATAGAAAGACTGCTCATTCCAATTTATAATCATGATATCGTATTTTTCAGGAGTAAGAACTTTGATTCTCGATATTTCAGATCTTAAAACTGGTTTCTTGATAAAACCTAACTGTTTTTCCTTTATTTGGCCTGGAAATTATAATTACATAGCTTTATTTAAATTAAGGTGAAAGGAAACTAAATAAATAAGGTATATATTGATACAGTGTTTATAATAAAAATATTTTTTGGATGAATAAGTTATTGCTTCAGTAGCAATTTTTTTGGTACCGTGTTTTACTTCCCGTTAGGGTTATACGCTTCTGTACTAATTACTCTAATTGTCTTAGGGATGAGGAAGAATATATTTATAGGAAGTGTACCCACATTTGCGTGGAGGGAGAGTGAAAATCAATCTTGGAAAACTCACCCTCAGTACACCCGACCGAGATTCGAACATCGATCTCCATGTCATCAGCAGTCTAGTCTACCGTGAGATTAGCGCCTTAGACCATGCGGTTATTGAAGTGGATAGTAGCTATGAATCTATGAATAATACAACTATTATAAACACATATTGATTCAAACAGTTCTTTAACATTTGTTATGAGCGTAATGGAAATTCAATATAGACTTCTTAACAGCAATTGCAAACATAGATTACTAAATTCAACTCCCCTTATCTATCACACCTCCTAACACTAAAAGTATAGTATATATAGTGTATAGCATGTATAGTATATATATAGTATATGTAAAATGTATATATAGTACATATATACTTTTAGCACCACTTCTTGCTACCCATTTGTGCTATACGACTATGTACTTATTACAAATTACACTAATGTTTGAGGGACTAGGAAGTTTTAATTTAGAGGACGTGCACTTGCATTTGAGTGCAGGGAGAGTGGAAAACTATTTAGAAAAAAAACACCCACAGTGCACCTGACTGGGATTGAAATCCAAACTCTCCGTCTTCGGCAGCCTAGTCTTTTTCGAAAGTATCGCCTTAGAGCATGCTACTACCGAAGCGGGTCACTTTTAATATTATTGTCCGTATATAATAGCACAAGCAAGCACATTCGCATGTCGGAACTCTTGGTATCACTTGCGTTCAGCCAATCAGAAACAAATGTAAGAGCACCACTGTATTCAACTTAAGCAAATAATTATTTGGTCAAGAATGAAAGTACGTGAAAATATATAGTAAAAGGTATTGTATTTTAAATTCCTCAATGGGAAGATTAATAATTTAATAAATATTTCATATATTAATTTGATTATATTCAACTCGCGTTTGTAAACTTTAACATGACTTTGTTGATGGAGTCATATTGGTTGAAATTACTAGTACGTTTATTGACTTTTTTTGAACACAGTTTTTGTTTAAGCAGAAAACAAACGTGAACGAGTAAATATCCGACAAGCAGGTGCGACTGATTGTAGGATGGATTGCCTGGATGTGACGCAAACATCATTATTGAAAAAGGTTTGAAAATATTGCAATAAATTTTGGCATTTATTAGTAAAAGTGTATTAGTTTAGATCTCGGAAAATCTATCATCATGTAATAAACAAGATCCTTAAATTCATAATCTTGAATGTATCAACTTTATTATAGCAGCATGCGTGAACAATAGACTATAACTCACAGGAGTGAGGCAATTTTACAAGCCGGTTTATTACTCTAAGATCTTTAAGCTGTGCTACCACAAGAACCAGTAACAATAATACTGTCACCAAGAATACTTTATTTTTATGAATGGTGAGTAGTAGAATAATACCTCTAGCGATGAATGCATCTTCAATGTTTACTGAAGAACTAGGTTAACCCTTGCACATTTTATAACGTGAATTTGCTCAGGAATTTGTTTTACATAAGGACTTTTTAATGAAAACCAAACGACCGAAGATAATATTTCCATTTATATTGTTTCCTGTAGAGTTGATTGTTAAAAATCAAACTTACTCACTATATGGCATTAGGGACTAGAAAGTACTCTGCCACACAGGTACGCCACCTATCCCTGTCTTGAGCTAGTTGTATCCAGTCCACCTCATTACACCCTATATCTCTCTTGAGCTAGTTCTATCCAGTCCACCTTATAATACCTTAACACTTCCAGGTCCATTCTAATATTATCCTCCCATCTGCGTCTAGGAGCTCGAGATATTATACTCCCGTTGGTTTACCAGTCAATATCCTGAACATGGTTCTAGATTATCCCATTCTCGCTGCATGTCCTGCCCGCCGTAATCTACGAGACTTGATTATCCCAACAATGCCTTGTGACGACTACCGGCTATGTAACTCATCATAATTTAACCTCCTCCACTCTCCAATGTCTTCATTCTTTTTTGTATCAAATATATTGGTGAGTACCTTGTTTTCTAGTAATTTATAAATTTATTTTCGTCATGTATGGCAAAAGAGAACGTTTTACATGTAGCCTATAAAGAACAACAGGTGCAATTATTATTTTATATAGTTTTAGCATTAAACATGACCAATAATATTCATCCTACACTATAGTTTCACCATCTAATGCATAAGGCTTGCAATATACTGTGGATTGCGAGTGAAGGGGAGGCCGGGATTCGAATCTATGCTGGGGGACATTAAGGATGGTTTACCAAATGCGATTTATCACTGTGGTTTTCCTATCTTCTCTACCCGGAAAGGCAGGTAAATTTGTTATATGTTACCCTCTGAATCACTATTTTTTAAATAAGTAGTTAATCAGCTTGGTGTCAAAAGGGATGATACAAAACTCTTACTTTTTTAAACGCGTTGGAAGTTTAAGATCAAAACAAAATAAACAATTTAGTCTTTAAAAAAAATTTAAAGGCTAATTTATAGGAGCTTTAAATGTATTCTAAAATTAGATAAGATGAATGAATACCAGTATCAACAAATTAAGTCGTTTAAAGATACCACACACAAAGGATAAACCCATATCGGTGGTCAAATGGTTTAAGGCTTCATTTTAAAAATAAATTGGGTTACATATTAATGCAAGATCGGGGCTCAAACCTCGGTCGGGTATATTAAGAGTGATTTTTCTAGATGGTTTCTCACGCCTCCTCAATGCATCTTTCTATACAGTTAGTATATTTAGTACGCGTATAGCCCGGGTGAGTAGTTAGACGTGGTGCTCACAAAAAATCAACTTTTGAGAACATAACCAGAAAATAAATTAAACTTATCTTGGTTTTTACCTTCTCAGAAAGTGATTTTTCTGATAACATTTTCTTCAACCTTGGCATAATATGTCATGGTTTTTAACTTTAATTCTAAAACAATCTCACCAGATCAAGATTATTGTTCCTACTGTTTATCTAAATTCCTGATCCAGATAGTTCTGGTAGCAATGGGAGATACACTTTCACACAGTATTCTGTTTGTAAATAGTTTAATAAAACAGTCATTAGAAGAAATACGAGCTCTCGATGTGGTCTCCACGCACTTAGTCTCTGAACTCAAGTGGACACAATGCAAATTAAGAAGGTCACATAGAATGGTCAAACAGTTGCATCCAAGTTTAATGGGAAGACCATTTGGAACATTTAACACGCCTCCAATTTCATTTTATTAATCGTTTATTTTGTTTTATGTACGAACTTGATGTCATAGGAGGTAACCTATTATTTAACTTTTTAAATTTATTAATTAAGTGGAATATTTTTTCCGGCACTTAAAAAGAAGAGAAATTGTGTGTATGCCATGATACAGCTTATTGGTTTATATTGTGTCGAAATGATAAATTCTAGCATTCAAATGAAAGTTCTGATGAATTGATGTCACTCTTCTGAAAACCCTTTCTAATATATACTCTTTATATTATTATTATTAGCTGTTCTGTCTCACGACAGGTCCGTTCCTTTTTTCAGTGAGCTTAGACCGCCAATGCGCCCTGGCCCTTGCCTCCTCCTTCAGCTCCCAGTTTAGATTATGCCATTTAAATAGTCCTGGTGTTGAAAATGCCACTAAATATATTTACTTCTGAAGGATGTAAGTAGAATTACCATGAAAATATATCAGAACTTGATTTTAAATTTTATGAAGTACCCCCCTCAGAGCCGCTTTCTAGGACGTCACACTCGTGTTATAATTGCTTGCTGAAGATGGGAAGATCGGGGGTAGAATACCTGTCGGGTCTACTGAGTGTAGTTTTCCCTAAACGGTTTCCCAATCTCCTTTCAAGTTAAATACGGTACATTACCTCTAAAAAGAGATTCCTTACTTACCCTGACCCCTTAGAATAATTATCATATATACGTATAGCCTGTACAGGTAGTAAGACGCGGTGATAAAAAAAAACTACCCTTAATACACACGGCCAGGTTTCAAGCCGTGATATTCCCACCAGAACAAATTATCTCAACGCCTTAGTCTATGTGACTATGTGAGCCCCAATGAGGGTCCTAGCCCGCAAAGGACACTTATATATTCTTCCAGGTTCCTAATAGGATGTTTGGAGGGGTTTTAAAACATCTGTTAATCTTTCCTCGTACTACCGACTCGCGTTTATATACTCAGTATCTTTAAAATCAAAGATAATTAGGTTAGGTTAGGCTATGTTACATTATCTTATGTTAGGATAGGGTCAGCTCATTAAAAGTGAAAGGAAATCGTCTGATGGTTAGGATAGGTTAGGCTGTGTTCGGTAAGTTTAGCAAAAAAGAAAGGAAAACTGTTGTTTCTCGTTGTTCCAAACGTCCTATCTCGGATGGCCCAAACTAGATCTCATTTGATTACAAAACTGTGCCAAACATCCTGTATATAGTTTGGTCCAAACAGGTTGCCTGGGGATGCATACAAACCATGAAGTTCTTCCTTATGTTACTTTCTCCTTCTCCTGTTTGTTCATCTATCTTAAGCTCAAATATAATTAGGTAAAATATCAAACTATAAATATTACAGAAGTGTTTATGACGTAGGGATATGTTTGCGTGCCCCTTGACAGCACCTCTATAAAACCTCCAATCTCATTAAAATCCACGTTATGTGTATGTGCGGTCTGTAACGAAGATAATTACTAACGTTCACATTCTTCTCGTTTTCCACGATTCTCGAGCTTCGATCGTCGTACTTTGCTTGATTATGGCCACTGGAGAGTTTGTTATGCTATCAGGAGAGTAATAAAGGTAATACCACACAAGTGTCATTAAGAAACATGCGAGTGGATTGGGGTGATGGATTGAAGTGAGCTTATAATTAAGAGGAGCTACATTAATTCTTGCGTTGTCCGTGCTGAGCTCTGTGCTCTAGCTATTTATATACACACTATAGTAGAATTTTAATAGGAATGATCATTAAGAGAATGCATATATTAAAATATATAATTTTGTGGTTTCTATTGACCAAATTTTACTATATTGTGTAATTTTATAGATACTGATCATATATTTTAAGATTAACAACTACAAACCACTTAACTTGACGTTTGAATACGTTAAAGTAGCCTTATAACTGTGAGATAAGGTCATACATATGGAAATTGGACTTTACAACATGTTGCTAAGTCTATTTTAATTTTATATTAGGCTTAATTAAATTTAAGCTTAATTTTATTTCATTACTAATCAACTGAAGGAGCTAGAATGTACCAACTTGAAATTATAACATGTCCTGATTCTTATTTAATATTGGTTGCTGTAGAAACATCGGAATTTGTACAGGTCGAGAATTAGTTTTGAACGGATAGATCAGCGTTTATTCTGAATAAAAAATGTTCCGAGATTGTGACAATTTGGACATTTGTACAATCAAACTATAGTACAAATCTTCCCACAAGAAAATCCTTAAACTTTAATCGTAATATTAGTCCAGAATGTCTGCCAGAGATTAGGTTAGCTTAAGTCAAGGTAGGTTAGGTTTTGTAAGGTCCACCATTAGTGTATATAAATCCAATTAACACTATTCAGGATTATTGCTATGGATTGGTTGGATTCTTGAGTTTGTTCTTGTCGCTGCTTTCAAACAATTTGCTAATAGTCAATTGATCCAAGGTTTTGAACTAGTAAATAAGTCTTACTAGTTGGATAGTAATCTCTAACCCATTATAACCTGACATGATCCAAGATTTGTTCCTTAGGAGCGTTAATCCTCAGACCAACCCAAATAAACGCTTCCAGTGGCGAGGTTAGAAGTACAGCCCCATGGCTTCTTTGGTGCTGACTGACAGCTGACGGCTTTGAAAAGCTACCAGACCAAATTATGTATCCCTACGCCGAAAACTATAGTACAAATCTTCCCACAAGAAAATCCTTAAACTTTAATCGTAATATTAGTCCAGAATGTCTGCCAGAGATTAGGTTAGCTTAAGTCAAGGTAGGTTAGGTTTTGTAAGGTCCACCATTAGTGTATATAAATCCAATTAACACTATTCAGGATTATTGCTATGGATTGGTTGGATTCTTGAGTTTGTTCTTGTCGCTGCTTTCAAACAATTTGCTAATAGTCAATTGATCCAAGGTTTTGAACTAGTAAATAAGTCTTACTAGTTGGATAGTAATCTCTAACCCATTATAACCTGACATGATCCAAGATTTGTTCCTTAGGAGCGTTAATCCTCAGACCAACCCAAATAAACGCTTCCAGTGGCGAGGTTAGAAGTACAGCCCCATGGCTTCTTTGGTGCTGACTGACAGCTGACGGCTTTGAAAAGCTACCAGACCAAATTATGTATCCCTACGCCGAACCATATGATCTTCAAAAAATATGTGTTTAGCACTTTCACGTACGTCTCTCGATAAGATGGGAGATGTAATTAGTGACATTTTGAATTTGGTGTTACTAATTTACTATGAAAACCCCATTTAAGAGTTTCTCATGGCCAATTAACTGATCAATTGGATAAAATATTACGCTTAAACCAAAAGTCGTGTCAAAGTGTGGTTTTTTGCATTCTTTACTGAACAACAGCCAAATAGGGACCGGTTGAATGGTGTTTTAGTTATAAAACATTAATCTGTATTACCTACATAAGTAATTCGCTATTCCTGGATGAGACAGGCTCTTAAGGAGCTAATTTTCAAAATTGTTTCGAGGAATCCCCAGAATCCTCTCAGGCTCTTAATATGGTTCCCCAGCAATTTATTTAAGATTAAGCTGTTAAAAATGCACACATATTTAATTCAAATGTAAAGCTTTAATGTAGTCATACTGTTGGATTAACTTTTAAGTTTGTAAGCCTATAGGTTGGCCCACAACAAAAGATTGACCATTTTCTACGTACCCCTGAATTAATTATTCATTAAAAAACAAACAATTCCCTTAAGTTGACCACCATTATATGTACAGAGCACGTAAATATTTGTACGCGCTCCTGGAAACTTGACATAATTTTCTGCTATGTTTCTTGTTGAATTTCTTCAATTTCCACCACAATTATTTAAATTCCTGAACTTTTCTAGGTGAATCGAGTAAACATGAATCTTTAACATGCCTCACAAGAAAAAGTCCGTAGCTGTTAACTCTGGTGTGCGTAGTGGCCAGGCGATATCGCCAACTTTTCACTTCTTGTCTAAATGTCAAAGAATATAAAATTATATAAAAGTTAAAAATATATAAATGTGATTAAAAAATAAATAATATGACACAATCGCACAAACTTTCTCACTGTGTATTATAACTTGGAAGACAATTTTCAAAATTATGCTTACAGTAAACCACCATTAAGTAAATTTTCCTTGTAAAAACAAAAATCATCATCTTGATAATCACAAGAAATACTCTTTATGTCTAATTTTTTAAACCAAGTTGTTCAAATAATTTATCAAATTACAAAAGTTTAAAAATCAGCTATTTGTAAACAACCCTTAAATTATTTTGAGTGCGTAAAAATATAAATATATTCTTATTGTTCATAAATAATTATTTTCAGATACACATTTTAAGCTCAATATTCAAGGAAAATTTTGAAGAATTTCAAATTTTCTATAATTTTTCGTAATTAGACCACTCTTGTACTAATTTATTTCATTTATTCATTTATTTTATTTATAATTTAAAACAGTCCCTGTTTACTAATTTTGAGAAAAAATATTAGAGCTATTCAAAAAATAAAATTTTACAAAAATCAATCATCAGTAAACTATTATAAAATGATTCTTTAAGAAAAACAATTATATATAATTATTTATAATGTTAAAACCTCAACAAATTCCCATTTTGAAGCAAATAACTAGAGATTTTTTTTTAAAAACATTCAAATAAAAAACCGTTATTTGTAAACTACCCTTAAAAACTTTTTCCACAAAAATACAAGTATATTAAGTTTTATTTGTCATGTAAAAAACACCCCAGATGAACATTTCAAACAAAATATTTAAAGATAATTTAGAAATGTTTTGATTTATCGAAATAACATTTATCCAAAAAACCAAGTACACAGTTATTTTCGCGAGGCCAAAGATTTTCTGTGCATCCATTTTAAACAAAATCGTTGAAGCTATTTTCGAAAAAAAATTAGAATTAAAAAAATTAATAATCAGTTAACTACCCTAATTTTAGGGCTAAGATAAAAATAAAGAAAAACCTGACGTTGTATTGGCTATCTAGATATAAGGCTTTGAATAAAAACTAGAAAACAGTTTTAGATCTGTCGCCAAGTAAAGACAGACAGACAGACAGACATTTCCTGAAAGACAACACTGACTATCTGTAATAACCGAGAACTCTTATCCCAATAACAGATTAATTGGACAAAAGGATTAACTTGTGTTCTGTGGCTGAACCAAACGAACCATTGGTAGAAATTATCTAATGATGTAACTTTTAGCGAGTCTCGAGAAAACGGTGGTGGACAAAGAAATTATACTAGCCCAATAACATATAGATATTCAAGGGAAGTGAATCTGACGAGTGAGTAAAGGGTGGAATAAGCCAGTACTCATAATTACACTAATTTAAAAACATGTATGCCTATTCTTAAAATCAAGTCGATAAATGCTTTATAAATTCTTTTTGATACACACATACAACAATCTTTCAGCTTGATTTCAACACCTACTTCGACCACAATAGTGTAGCTTTGACATAAAAAAGATGTGTTTAAAATTATTTTTAATAACTGTCATAAATGTATTAGAAAAATAATTTAACTAAGGGCCAGTTTCATAGTCAGATTTAGTACGCCTCAAGTGCGGTGCTATACTAAATACAAGACGTCACCTACCTGAAAAACTATTATAAAATGATTCTTTAAGAAAAACAATTATATATAATTATTTATAATGTTAAAACCTCAACAAATTCCCATTTAGAAGCAAATAACTAGATATTTTTTTAAAAACATTCAAATAAAAAACCGTTATCAGTAAACTACCCTTACAAAACTTTTTCCACAAAAATACAAGTATATTCAGTTTTATTTGTCATGTAAAAAACACCCCAGATGAACATTTTAAACAAAATATTTAAAGATATTTTAGAAATGTTTTGATTTATCGAAATAACGTTTATTTATCCAAAAAAACCAAGTACACAGTTATATTCGCGAGGCCAAAAATTTTCTGTGCATCCATTTTAAACAAAATTGTTGAAGCTATTTTAAAAAAAATTAGAATTAAAAAAATTAATAATCAGTTAACTACCCCTAATTTTAGGGCTAAGATAAAAATAAAGAAAAACCTGACGTTGTATTGGCCATCTAGATATAAGGTTTTGAATAAAATCTAGAAAACAGTTTTAGATCTGTCGCCAAGTAAAGACAGACAGACATTTCCCGAAAGACAACACTGACTATCTGTAATAACAGAGAACTCTTATTCCAATAACAGATTAATTGGACAAAAGGAATAACTTGTGTTCTGTGGCTGAACCAAACGAACCATTGGTAGAAATTGTCTAATGATGTAACTTTTAGCGAGTCTCGAGAAAACGGTGGTGGACAAAGGGATTATACTAGCCCAACAACATATAGATATTCAAGGGAAGTGAATCTGACGAGTGAGTAAAGGGTAGAATAAGCCAGTACTCATAATTACACTAATTTAAAAACATGTATGCCTATTCATAAAATCAAGTCGATAAATGCTTTATAAATTCTTTTTGATACACACATACAACAATCTTTAAGCTTGATTTCAACACCTACATCGACCAAAATAGTGTAGCTTTGACATAAAAAAGATATGTTTAAAATTATTTTTAATAACTGTCATAAATGTATTAGAAAAATAATTTAACTAAATATTAATGTTTTAATGTTTCACAACTTTATTTTCGTATATTGAGGGTAAGAGTGCGAGTATTTTAGTACTACTAACAAGGAAGTGCAAAACCAATTGTATATTATTTTAGAGCTTCTATCAACCAATCTATCCATCCCTCCCCATTTATATCCACACATCCACTATACAAACCAATTATTTATACATCTACCCACCCACACATTCTCCAACCAATCCATCAAACCATCGACCCACCATCCGACACATACATCCACCCATATATATATATATGAATTGGTTAAAGGATGGATGGGTGGAATGGTAGGGGGGTAGATGGATACATTATTTGGAGGTTGGGTGGGTGGATGTATGTGTCGGATGGTGGGTCGATGGTTTGATGGATTGGTTGCAGAATGTATGGGTGGATACCTCAATTACTTTCTCCCAGAATAAAAACTAAACACTAAACTTTTCTTGAATCAGTCTGGCTTAGAACCAAAGTAGCTTGCATCAGTGGTCACGTGGTATGAATACAAGCTAATTTATTCTAGTCTTCCGTTGACGAGGGGCCCGTGTTTCATATCTCGGCTAAGTATTCTGAGAATTACTTTTACCAGGATAGTCTCCCACTTTTCCTCCACGCAAATGAGGTTTTATCTACTAGATGTGTATCAAACCTTCCTAGTCTCTATTTAACTAGTGTAATTAACATGTATACTGCCAACGTGATGAAAATAAAACCATCCACAAGTATATCAGAAGCTTTAGTTGAGCGCGAGAGGCACAATCCTTCAACAGACGTGGCCCTTGACTAAAGTACACAACACAACAATCAGTACCCACGCTCCTTGCACCGAGTAATTAGGTCCAGGGTTGAGTGAAGCCTCCTTATTGGTGTGAGAGGACATTGCGTCCAGATGAGATTTCGCTATTCCAATGGTGATAGTTAATACTCATTACATTGCGTCAACTGACTTTAGTGGCGTGGACCCATATTCATACCTCGTTTCTAAAACATTACACATACAAAGTAACGATGTGTATGTACAATCACGTGGACTAAACGTTAACCCCATCCTCCCTGGATATCATCGCTGAAGGAACTGCTAGGAAACAGCGTTGGAATTCTCTCGTTTTTGTGTGGTCAATCTTATGGATGTGAAAAAAGTATCGATACCTTACAAATATCGATATTTGTCTTTCGATACTAGTATTTTTTTACTCGATACTTTTTTCCGATACTTTTACTGATATCAGTACTCACACTCCGGTTTCGGAGTGTTATTGAAAGAAGCAACTATATTGTTATCTTCACTCATGCTGATGTTTACTAGGGTGGACTGTGAAGGAAGAACAAATTACACTATTTCTCAATCATCATTCATTTTCTGCATAATATGCAGGAATAAACTCTAGCATTCATTCTCTTTTAGCTCTTCATGTATTTTTTTAGCAACGTGTTTTACTACATGTTCAAGTTATAATTCTTCATAATTAATTGCCTTTCTTTAATCTTTGTTTATCAATACAACCTAATGCCTGACCGGGTAACGGGGCGAGTGGCGACCAGTCAACTAACACTTACTTTAACAATGAGCATAATCATCAGTAAAAACTAAACAAAATAAGTTTTTGTGGAGCTCAATGAACTCAGTCAACTTAAGGGTGCTCCAAGCAGGACATCAATTCTTCTATTGCTTGTGAATAGCTAGCAATTAATCTATCTTGTAAGAGTATATAAATGACCAATGTAGTTAAAAATATGAAGCCTTCCAGAAGTGAAGTATGGAAGTTTTTTAAGACGTTGATAGCGAAACAGCATCTGTTAAATTTGGTTTAGAGTATTAAAAAGTATTATTTTCAATGTTTAAATGAATATAAAAATACAATTATGATTAAAAAGTTGAAATTATTATTGCTATATAAAAAAACATTTTTACAGATTAAAATTTCGATACCAATACTTACTGTTATCGATACTTTACTTTCGAGACTAGTACGGTATCGATATTTTTCTTTTGATACTTATAATGAGTACAGTATCAATACTTTTCTTTCGATCCCACATCCCTAGTCAATCTCCCCTCAAATATAAGATAAGTTTTGCAACGCAGGTTAGTCGAGGTTGCCAATTCTTTCTTACCCTAGCACACCACTTCCCGACAGACTGAGTGCGAGGAGATCTGACAACAACTAACTGAAAGAGAGCAAAGATAAAACTTTCTCCATAATACCTGCAGTCACCTCAGCAATGATATTGGGTGTAGTCTGCATTGTCGTTGACGGAAAGGTAAGGGAATTCATTATGCTTTTTTCCTAAGTGGTTTACCCCGCTCTCTCCACGCAAGGGCTGGTAAATTTCCTCTAAATTTACCTTCTTCACCCGTACCCCTATTAGAGTAATTAGATGAACATGGCCCGGGTGGGGAGAAAGAGGCTGGGCTAAATAAAAGTAAAGCCATTCAAAATGCAGGAAATATAAATTGAACTATGGCGGGCATAATCCTGACACGGAAGGCAAGCTTTTTATACCCTACCAGGAACATTCCTTCACAACCCTTACTGTGGTTTATCATCCACCAGTATTCACATTTTATAGAAAGAGTCTTCTAGAAAACACAAACATAATTTTGGTTCAAGGTTTTAACATTTTATTTTATTATCAGTGTTATTTTTTAGGTATTGAAAGCATATGTGAAAGTAGGTAAAGTAACTTTTTTAGCTGTTAAATATTATGAAAGTTAGTATGATAATGGATTATTATTAAAATTCACCTCTTTTATTTTATTCCCTAAGATTGTGTGGTTGAGGGAATTGCCAATACTGGTTCTAGAGCGTAGTATGAAGCTGATAGCTCTCATGGACGGGAAAGTACCGTATTAGGATTAATCTGCATCATTTGGTTGTGCGTATCAGGCGCTAGATCTGCATTGAGCTTGGTCTCAAATTACAGGAAAGTTAGAATTTTAATCCAAGAAGGGTTAACTGTGGTTTTTCAGCATATTATTATTTCCCCGTAAGTATTCTAGTTGGTCTCTTTGTGAAAAGATTTGTAGCTACATGTAAAGTAGATTAAAAAAAAAGATTAGGATTTGCCTGTTAAGTTTGTTGGTTAACTGGTAAATTATCTCTCCCCCCCCCTTTTCTAATCCTCACTTATTTATATTTCAATGTTTCTTTTTGTTATTTAGCCCCTACTAATTATATCCTGAAATTATGTGTATTTTAGGTGGGTTCTAAGCCTTGTACTATATTGAACAATTATATAGTAAATAACGAGTGTTTATGCAATCAATACCCCTCTTAATTTAAATATTAAAAAAAAATCTGATATGTTATTACTTTTAAAATTAAATATCTGTCGTTACTGTAGACTCGTGCAACATCCATAGCATATTCTCTTACATAGTAACTTAAATATATAATTTGTAAGTTGCCACCCACCCCTTACAAATCTTGTTTCTCCTAAATATTGCAGTTGATTTTATAAAATATAGGGAACCTTGCCTTTTTGTGCTAATAACAATACTGTATAAATGTATAATAGAGTAGTAGAGAGAGGGATATGAGTAAGAGAAAGAGATAAAGATAGTACAACATAATTATATGTGTCTCTTGAGGACCAGACATCCTTTGAAATCACTCTTGAAAAATTAAAACCCAAATTTTACCATATTATATGATATTTACAACTGAATGGACTAGGGTTCCATCTTAGCCGTTTTTCAGGAAACGATAATTTGAAAGGTGTTCCATTTAGGCATAGACCTTTAGAAAAACTTCTTTGTAAAAATCCCAATAGCTAATTTTGAAAATAATAAAATTTAGAAACAATATATAATACACTAGATTAATAATGAAATATAAATTTAAAAGATTTAAAGTGAATAAATTATTACATTAAAAACATATATTTATAGAATTAAAAATACAAAAATCAAACACTTCACATTCAAATCCCCCGCTACTAATCAGTTGTTCCTAAAATAAATATACAACTTCCATTACTTAGTTCCGCAACCAGTTTTCATGATACAGAGCCTTGATAAGATAACCGATATTCATTATATATACATTAAATACCATGATCCACTAGTTCCGAAGATGATCCTAAAAGGAAAATATTATTTAACTAAAGGAAATTGACTATTGTTTCAAAGATGGTGGAATCTATTTGGCCAAATATAAAAAATTAAAAATATAACGATTTATAAAAATTTATATAATATAATATAATGTATTTAAAAACCAAGATAGTGTTAGCAGAAATAGCACCACACTGTAAACATCTTCTAAAAGTATAAATTTTGATAAAGATAACTTGAAGCTTTGGTGTAACATCATTTTCCAATTTAATATTTTGCATATTGATTGAAAAACATTTCAATATCTAATTTCAGCTTTGTGTGTTTATGACAAAAACACATAGATCACTTTGCCCCAAGAGGGCTGATTCCAAAGATTTTCCTTGAAGCACTACTGATCATAACGAGCAAGTTGACTAACTACTTTCCATTTATCAGTTGCTTAGGAATATGAAAACGTTATTGTATAACTTCCAACATCATTTAATGTTTTGGAGATTCCTCTTTAGTCAATCTTTTTCTGTCGTATATATTTCTAAACTTTTTCTTGTAGGTCGGTTCTGTCACACGCAGAGCTCGAACGGTGCTTATCAATTCGTTTAAAAAACAAACAAAAAAAAACTTGTGTCAACTTTGCGTGACTTACGTTCAATCTAAACCTAAGAACCAACCTTTCTCACAAATATATAATATATATCAATATAATTTCTCACATACGTATATTAGCAATATGTTTTTACATTCGTATAGCACAGGCTGAATTATAAGTGCCAAGTGTTGCGTCTATCAACCATACTTAATCTAATATGGTAGTACACCAATACTAGATTTTTACCCACATGATATATAAACTAGTAGAGCCCTATCTCAAAAATAGTAGGTCTTAAATTATAATATTAATACGATAAACTAGAAATGAGATCATTATATATAATAAAATCATAGAATAAAACACAAAGTACAAAACTTGAGTATCCGGATAGATCGGAAACGAATACAATCCGGATAGCCAGAAGAGATAATTCATATAGGCTGATAAAAAAACCGAACCCCTTGTAGGAACGGTATAGAAAGAAAACACACTGAGATCTTATATATCTGGACATAAAGAAGATTAACATTAATCGAGCATAGAAGAGAAACAATTTTAAGGAGATTACTAACTTTTGATTCCCTTGTAAATGAGATATAATAGAAATATAAGTAATTAACTTATATCCAAAGAGTTTAATCGATTGAAAATAGTTTACACTCATAGAGAGTCACGAGCATTATCTGTAGCTGGTATAATATTTAACATTTTTAATTAATCTTTGCAATACAATTTTTAGCCTCAACGCTATAATCAACAACTAACCAAGTTTTTTTAATACTAAAAAATAATTTTGATTAAACTTTCCTTTACTTTTGTAATTGTTTGTCAACGATAACTTATAAATGTAAATTGTTTGAAAATAAATATTTATTATGTTTATTCTTTAAGTATTATTTTTATTTTGTCATATTATATAGCCCTTTTTATATGTTTATTAGCTACGAATCGATTGACTTATTTTTCTAACGAAGTCAAGACTAAACCTTTGACTTCAAATGAGAAACGAAATAGGAAACTATCGCAATACTTCAAACATTAGCCTACTTGTTTTAATAAATGGTCATCTTTTGAAAAAACTTATGATCTATAATATAGTTAAATAGTGTTGACCTTCTCGGGAAAAACTAATATTGTAGTCTTGGGTTATAAAATCATCTCCATATAACGTTTCTTTTTAGCACCATGTCTTACTACCCATTCGAGCTGTACGCTTAAATAATATTTAAAACTGGTATTAACATCTTGTGTGTTTTAAGTTCTCATATCGTACACACTATAGCCAATGTGGCCTGATGGTAAGAGTTTCTAGCTACAGATCCAGGGGTCCCGGGTTAGATCTCTGGATCTTCCAGATTTCATGTGAGGCCGTGGGTCTGGAACGAGGTCAACTCAACCTCGCAAGAATGAGAAGATACTTTATTTCTTTTTTGTACCACGTATTACTACCCATTCGGGTTATACGCCTATTTATTACATTACCCTGATGGTTTTAGGGATTAGAAAGGTTGAGGATGTGTATCCGCATTTGCATGAAGGGAGAGTTAAAATCCATTTAGGAAAAATCACCCTCAATACACCCGACCAAGATTCGAACCTCGATCTCCCCGTCATCGGCAGCTTAGACTACTGCGAGAGTAGTGCGTTAGACCATGTGGCCACCGAAGCGGGTAGGATCTACTTGAATAAAGAAGTAGCAGCTTAGGCTTATAAAACTGAGATTTACACTTTGAGGGTTCGTTGTGCTGGCTACATGACACCTTCTATCCGCAACATTTCGAACTATCTCCGTCAACAGACGGTGACCACTCGATTGGTATGTCTCAATTTGCGGGATGACGCAATTGAATTTATCTATCATACACTAAGAATAGATACAAGATAATTATAGCTACACACATTTTAATATTTTCACACCTGAACAAGAGAGCAAACAAATAAAGGCATCGGTCTCGTCTAGTCTAGTTTCCCGGGGACGGGAATATCAGGGTTTAAATTCCAGTTGAGTGTAGTAAAGTATTTCTTCCTAAATGGTTTACCACTCTATCTTCACGTAAATGAAGGTACATTTCATATAAATTCTCCCTCCTTTATCGCCATCTCGTCACTGTAAATACTATGTAAATAGCCCGGACAAGTAGTAGGACGTTAAAAATAAATAATTTTACGCTGATTTTAAAGTTTACCAAGGTCGAAAACAGAAGAGAGCTAAGTGGTTTGTAGATCAACATAAGTGTGGTCATAATACATACCATCCAGCTTGTGATGAGAATATAACCTGTTATATCAATCATAGCTCTAATAACCGCACTACTACTTTCACAGGGTGAGCCTTTTATAAATTAACACATTTTTGGAGGCGAAATTAATAATATTTTACTAAATTATTAAAGTTATTTTGTAAATATAGATATTATTTATCAGACATGACCCATCCAAATCACATGATTTGACGTATGACTACGTGAAAGTATATATATAGTAATTTTACTGGTTATTAGATGAGGACGTGTAGCGTGAATGGAACAATATAGAACCGTGTTCAGGGCATTGACACAATCACCCTACCATTACACATTAGCGTAAGTGCGTATAACCCGAACGGGTAGTAAGACGCGGTGCTAGTAATAATAACATAAATTAACACACTTTTGGAGGCGAAATTAATAATGTTTTACCAAATTATTAAAGTTATTTTGTAAATATTGATATTATTTATCAGACGTGACCCATCCAAATCACATGATTTGACGTATGACTATGTGAAAGTGTATATAGTAATTTTACTGGTTATTAGATGAGGACGTGTAGCGTGAATGGAACAATATAGAACCGTGTTCAGGGCATTGACATGGCAAACCCATTGGGAAGAGACCATTGGAAAGACTCAGACGTAAATGGGAGGATAACAGTTGGATGGACTTTAAAGAGATAGAGTGTAATGATGAGGTGGATTGAATAGAACTAGCTCAAGATAGGAATAGGGCGTAATGAGGTGGACAGGGTAGAACTAGTTCAAGATAGGGATGGGGTGTAATGAGAGGGGCTGGATTGAACTATCTAAAGATAGGGATAGGGTGTAATGAGGTGGATTGGATATAACTAGCTCAATATAGTAATAGTGTTTAATGAGGATGGACTGGATATAACTAGCTCAAGATAGGAATAGGGTGTAATGAGGTGGATTGGGTAGAACTATCTCAAGATAGGGATGGGGTGTAATGAGGTGGACAGGGTAGAACTAGTTCAAGATAGGGATGGGGTGTAATGAGAGGGACTGGATTGAACTATCTAAAGATAGGGATAGGGTGTAATGTGATGGACTGGGTAGAACTATCTCAAGATAGGAATAGGGTGTAATGAAGTGAACTGTATAGAACTAGATTAAGATAGGGATAGGGTGTCATGAGATGGACTGGGTAGAACTATCTCAAGATAGAAATATGGTGTATAGAGGTGGATTGGATATAACTTGCTCAATATAGTAATAGTGTTTAATGAGGATGGACTGGATATAAATAGCTCAAGATAGGAATAGGGTGTAATGAGGTGGATTGGATATAACTACCTCAAGATAAGGATATGTGGCGAACTTTCGTAAGTGCGGCAATGAACTTTTGAGTTCCTAATGTCATGGAGTAAGTAATTTATATAAGGCCCTTTCTTTGAAGATTGGCGTATATATATGCGTGATGAATTTGTTTGCTAGACGAAAGGTAAGAGTCCAAGACGTTTCAAATGTCATGCACCAGCCCCACGTGGTTAGAACAGTGGTTGTGGCTCAACATTTGCCGGCCACTAGCATCATTAGGTTGAATAGGGAAGACAACACGTTCTCAAGAGTGATACGAACTTGTAAATAGCCCGAGGAGAACTGCTTCAGACACCTTCATACGAAGTGAAGGATTGTTGACATAACTATATTATATTAGAGAAAGAACGCACTATGTGTCATCTGGCAGACGCCCGTCTATTGAGCAACGTTATAGGCGTCCAGAAAAACAGTGTCATTTAAGGAGTGGATTGTTATTTAAAAATATAGTTCACGCCAAAAAAATATGTGAAGGGCATCAAAATGTCCCGATGGGATTAAAAACTTTTAACTTTTATTACTCTAAGATAATTTCATTTATAATCGAAATTATCTCATTTTATAATATGCTTGAAGGTGAATGTTACCCTTCTGAGATCATGTAAATGGTGAGAAACATCTGGTAGATTTAGGGCCGATTGCAACAGTAACTGATTTGATCAGAGATCAGATGTAAGTTGAATTCAGTAGCACCATTAACAATTAGAATGTGATTGTCGATCAGATCTCTGGTCAAGATAACCAGATAATTATTCTCTCTTATCAAATATTTGATTTTCTGATCATGTTGATGAAAGACATAACCTATAAGTTTTATTGACTGAATTAGTTATTCTTTTAATATTTAAAAAGTTTGTCTTCGATTCTTTTAAGTGTGACTTATTTTTAAGGATAGTAGTGTCAATTATGGCATCTTATGTTCAGATCAATTATATTTTATAAACAAATAATGAATTAGGCCTATAGAGAATGGTTGAGATCAAAAACAATGACAGGAAAGAAGGTCACTTTTCTTTAATCATAAAAAAAAATTGAGTTGAGATCCAAACTGTGTATATTTATTGTGTATATTTATTAATATCACTACAAAATTGTTTAAAACTTTTTCTTAAAAAATGGGCCCAAATATCAATTTACATAAATGAATATATAAATATCCGGCAGCCTAGCTATAAATTATACATCATAACCAAATTTATATTTTTAAATTTAGGTTATTTCATAACCAGATTTTTTATCAAAACTTTTCACGGTGTTGTCATAATTGTTTTACTTGATGATTTTATAAACTCTATGGTAAGGTGATCGGAGATTTTTATCTCTAAATAACTTTGTTGCAACCCAAACATTCCATGATCTAGGATCAAGCTGATTGGTATTCCGGTATTTAAAGAATCAATATGATGTTTGCGCAAATAGCATTTAGCTTTTCTCAAACCAATAAAGTCTATTTTTAACAATGCCACAACAAATAATTTAAAAAAATGTTATCCTAAATAAACACAGCAGTGTGCGGTTATTTCAATTTTAGGTAGCCTCACAATTTTTTATAAATTTAGTACCATTGTGCTAACTACCAGTCACTCATCTTTGTTTAATTCTATGCTAGACACACGAACCAAGCCTCAGACTTACAATTTACCACTTCTTTGGAGGAGACCTTCTAGTCCTCTAGCTTGGGACACTTAGCTTTTTCATATTAAGTTGCGATATAGTAGATAGAGTTGGTATAATTGATAATTGGCCATTTTGGTACACATGATGCAATGCTCTGAAGTGGGTTTTGTTATAGCTGGCCGTGGCTGATTAATGGCATAATTAATGTGTTCAACCACAAAAATGTTATCTGGATTGAACAGCTTAATATGTTGCTGTGAGCTTATTTGTCAATTAAATTTATAATTAATAGCTTTATGCAAAAGGGCCTCAGTATAAAAGAAGAGTAGGTTTCATAAATCCCTGCAGAAAGGGTTTCAATCAATCACTAGAGTCCTTTCTGCAAAGAAAACTTAATATACATGTTGTTTTTTTAATTGTTATTTGCAGAAAGAGGTCCTTTCTGCATGGAATAATATAAACTACTTGTTTTTGACTGAGGCCCTTTTTGCATAGAGCGATTCAATTAATAGAGCACTTACATTTTTGTTTATTTTTCCTGCATGCCTACATTTATCTGTCAAAACTACTAAACACAAGTGCTGTACATGCCGAAGACGGGGAGATTAAGGTTAGAACTACAGTCGGGTGTTTTTTTCCTAAATGTTTTCCCACTCTACGTCCACGCAAATGTGGGTATATTACCTCTAAAATGATTCCATACTCATTCCCACGCCATTAGAGTAATCAAAATAAAGCTTGAACAGGTAGTAAGATGCGTTGATAAAAACAATTCAACCATTCAATCAGTAAAAAGCAATTTCGAATATATCAATATATATAGCGTTCATTAATGTATTTGTGACTATATATATTTATATATACAGTATATATGGCACATCCCTAACACTACGTTTTAGCCTAGTTGGGTGGGCTCTATTCTTATTAAGTATATTAGCATCAATGTCTGTCAATAAAGTGAGATCAACTGCTCAAAATTCTCTTTCAACCCACAAACAAATATATATTTTCTGAAAGAGCAAACCGATATTAACAAATCTGAACATTTTGGTCGAGAAATGTAAATGAAGTTTGCCCTATGCAGTGGTCCGCTGGTCTGTATGTAAACACTCTAAAATTCTCATATCGCAACGAATTGACCCTAATGTTTCGTATCCTCTTCGTCCAATACCACTATAGAAACCTTTTGAAATGTATTACTGATATTCCGGTCGTTTGGTAAAAGTTTTTTTCAATAATTTCCATAATCTTCGGGATATTTTGTGTCAAAAAATTATTTTGACTTTTTCTTAAGGTTAATAAGTTAAAGAATGTGGTTCTTTTTATGTTAACATATTGTATTTGTATTCAATGACGGCTGTAAACTTACTCTGGTGCAAGTATAGAAATTGTGCAACTTTGCACCAAAGATGGTGCCCAGAATGCTTCCATATATATTCCCCAAGATACTCCCTAAGATATTCCCCAAGATGCTCCCCAAGATTATCCCCAAGATTTTCCTCAAGATATTCCCCAAATTGTTACCCAAATTGTTCCCAAAATATTTTACAAGCTGCTCCGAAGTGCATCATATTTCTTTGCTCCATATCTATATTCACTGAGCAAAGAGCAAACTGGTGCTAAGGACTATGCTGACGTCACACTAAACATCATTAATTTGATCTTTATCCGACCGATCCATGTGAAGAATTTTAAAAGTCAATGTTACTTCATTATAAATTCCTACTGAAAATGGAAGAAAATACAAATATTGCAAAAGTGCATTCTTATAAGTCAGCAATTAAATTAAGGTAGTTATATTTAAGGGCTTTTTTTAAAAATAATATTATTTTTTTATAAAATGTACCAAAAGTGTGTTGGTGTCTTCACACATCCTACAGAAGCTCCTAGATGACCTATAAAGCTGAAACTTTGCACACTTATACGGGTCAGAACCTAATAAAGCAAAATTTTCATTTTTCAAATATTTTTCTGGTTAAAATTGTATTTAAAACAATCTACGCGTAGTTAATTAGCAGTTTCTCGGTCCAGCCCAAAAATTCTCAAATCCCAGAAGAAATAGAAGGCTGAAATTCTGTAGACAATCAGCCCTAAACCAAAAAGGGAGCATGTATACTTGCTGACCGAAAATTACCATGGGGCCCCCTTAAATGGAGGGTCTACCAAAAACCCAAAATAGGAAACATTTTGAAACCCAAAATGCCTAGGAAGTGAAAATTTTGCAAAGAGGTAGCCTCTACGACAAAAGGTGTAGGAATATTTGCTGAGCAAAAATTCCCACGTAGGACCACAAAAAGGAGGTTTCTAAAAAACCAAAGCCAAAAAAATCTCTAACCTCAGAAAACATAGGAAGCTGAAATTTTGCAAGCCGGTATCCCTTAGCCCCAAAGGGTACAAGAATATTATGGTGACCGAAATTTACCATGGGGGCTCCCAAAATTGGGTGGTCTCAAAAGACTAAAGTAAACAAAAATCTCTAATCTTTGAAGATCTAGGAATCTTTCACTTTGCAGGTAGGTAGGTAGCTAAGACCAAAAGGGTACAGGAATAATTGGTGACCAAAAATTCCCATAGGG